>OU015494.1:157553758-157851258 GCA_907164885.2 Dolomedes plantarius | reverse complement strand
GTCACCCCTAGTATTATTCCGTGGCACCATGACAGCCCAGCGGTATGTTCATGAAATCATGCACCCACATGTGTTGCCACTCATGCAACGGCTAACAGGAGCCATTTTTCAAAAAGACAGTGCTCGGCCTCATACGGCAAGGGTGTCACAAGACTGTCTCCGCACTGTTACTACCCTTCCTTGGCCTGCCCGATCCCCAGATTTGTCTCCAATCGAGCATATCTGGGATCATTTGGGACGACGGGTTGGGCATCCCACGAGTTTGAACGAACTAGAGGCAAGGTTACAGCAAATATGGAACGAAATGTCTCAAAACATCATACAGAACTTATATGACTCAATGCCCGATCGTATCGCATCGTACATTCGCGCTAGAGGGGGTCCAACGGAGTATTAACTCCTCCGTTCTTTTGCCTTTTTCTCTGAAATAAATTATCCCTTTTCTTTGATTTTCTTATCATTTACTTATATCAAAGTAGTCATTACGTATGTAAAATTTCGTTTCATTTTGACGACTCCTTCTTGGTGCGCTAATTTTTTTGTCCATGAGTG
Source organism: Dolomedes plantarius (assembly GCA_907164885.2). NCBI lineage: Eukaryota > Metazoa > Arthropoda > Arachnida > Araneae > Dolomedidae > Dolomedes > Dolomedes plantarius. The sequence continues at coordinate 157,850,706 of OU015494.1, read as the reverse complement.
TATATACATATATATATATATATATATACAAATACATACATACATACATACATATATATATATATATATATATATATATATATATATATATATAACAGTTCCGTAACTGACTGACTCACTGACTGACATACAACGCACAGACCAAACCGCTGGACCTAAAGGGCTGAAATTTTGCATGGCGATTCTTCTTATAGTGTAGGGGTGCACTAAGAAAGATTTTTGAAAAATTCTTCTTAGATTTTTAAAAATTAAATGTTTAAGCTGTTTTAGTAACTTGTTTTAAGTTTGCATTTAAAATAATAATTTGAGGGTTATAAAATTTATACCAGAAGAAAGATCATAAAAATTTCTGTAAAATGAGATCTTTTTCGAATCTTTACCTCCATTTTCGGATTTTTGGGGAATTTTTAAAGATTTACTTTTAGAATTTGATTTATTAAATGATGATCACGTGATTTCTTTTTCTGGCACTTTAAATAATTCTAGCGTCACGTGCATAACAACTAAATAGACAAAAAAAAAATTTTTTTTCTTGCTAATGCGGAAGACGATTGGACATTATCCAAAAAAATATTAAAATACAATAAAAGATATTATGTTCCTCAAACTGTACTGTATTAACTGTATTATATTCTTTAGTATGTCCTATTACATTTAACTTGAATATTTTCGTCATCCAGTGGCTAAGTGGATAAGGCATCAGCCTGCCACGCCGGGGGTGTGGGTTCGATTCCCGCATAAGACTTGGCTGTATTCTGGGGAACCGGTCAGTCTTCCGCCTGCAATTGGAACCCCGTCTAGAAAGGGGAGCTGCAACCCATCGTCCATCGCCGGTGTTATCGTCTGTCAATAAAATTCTTCTGTGATTGTGTCATTTGTCTGTTTCTATGTCTTATATTCATATGTACACCGGACTGGGGTGTAATGTTGTCATCCCCCAGGGACATTAGCCACACACACACTTGAATATTTTCTTGTACATTATTTTGTCTATAAAAATAGACCTTACGATTTTTATATATATATATATATATATATATATATATATTTTACATCAATTGTATATATTGATCGTCGTATTTATTATACATACATACATAGATACATATATATATATATGCATATATATATATGCATATATATATATATATGCATATATATATATATATATATATATATATATATATATATATATATATATATATATATATATTTGGCGGGGGATCATTAATTGCATGCATTGACCGTTGAATTTAATTTGAATGTACTCCGTAGCGAAGTGCGGGATTTCAGGTAGTATATATATATATATATATATATATATATATATATATATTTTGAATTCTGAAGGTCTTCAACATAATAAAAAAAAAGAATATTATTCTCTATTCTGTATATACATAAAAATTGAAAATTAGAAAAATTCGAGGTTGAAGTTCCCTTTTCCCCTGAAGTTTGACAAAATCAATGTCGGTAACCGCTTGCATATTTGGATCAGTAATTGCATATCTGTTTGAACACCAAAATTCTAAGATATAAAATAAAGATTCGTATGACAACTGACGGTAAGTTGAAGCGGAATATTAACACAACTTTTAAATTTAGTGCTTTAGGATATCCAGCAAATTTGACACACAAATTCTTCTATTGAATAATATAATGTTTAAGGGACATGAGGCAGATCATCAATATTTTTTATTCTAAATCAGGATGATTGCATTAAGCATTCTCGATGCGTAGCAAGTAGAATAGCCAATGAAGTCCGAGCATCTTCAAAACGTGGGTGGATTAAGAAACGAAGGATGTCATACTTATTTACTTATTTGAAGCATAGATTGGGAACATGCTGGTCATTAGTGAAATATAATGGATTCATACCGGAATCAAACGTTGTAGAAAGTTGATCGTTTACTCCCACAGCACAATATTAAGTTGCAATCGAGCCTTTTCGGGCCAATCATATAGTATAGAGTAATACAGCAAAGGATGGATGAGCGAGCTAATTATAAAATCGTTTTAAATTCTTTATTATGTTTTGTGATCCCATTATACGTACGAATAAGCAGAGGACAGGCCTAAAACGGATACTGACGCTATCTTCTTTTCCGCGTTCAACCAAAAACCTCTCGCTCCACCCACTAAAGCAGACTCGCCCATCCCCAGTAGAATATGAATTAGCCTAGAATATGAATTCGCAGTAAAATTCGACAATGAGACAATGTTTTATGCGTAATAATATATATTCATAATAATTGTAAATTATAATTTACTCTCTACTTCAGATAAAGCAAGGCGATGTTAAAAGGGGAAGGTACATTTTTGTGGGTGGTTTCTATTGCTGTGAATGCATTGCTTTAAACTGATTTGTTGGAAAATATAATATGGCTTAATTATAATCTTCATCAGCTCGACAACCTGGTACAGGCCAAGGCAGTCCCAGTCAGTTTTTTCCATCCAGCCCTATACGACACCGCTATATCAGACGTCAATATTCTCCACCGGAAAATTCCAGAGTTCTTAATATCTCTCTCTCGACAATCAATCCATTTAGTACATGGTCCCCTCTTCTTCTAGTACCTTCCAATTTATAGAAGGTCAGTTTTTTAACAGGGTTAGTGTCTTCATATCTATAAACATGGCCTAGTCATCTGATACGATAAGACTTAATTTCCCTTATTATATTTGGTTGCCTATATTTAAAGTATAATTCATGGTTATAAGGAATTCTCCAAATGTTATTTTCTCGCACTGCCCCATAAATTCTACGTAGAATTCTACGTCAAAAACTAAGAGTTCATTCTCATCAGATTTATTTAGGGTCCAGCATTCGCAGCCATAAAGAATGATCAGTCTTATTAAATTTTTATATTTAATATATATAATAAAATAATATATGATAATATGATAATAACATAATAAAATTATATAATATTAAATATAATGGTTCGAATGGCTTAACCTTTAAAAAAAAAGTGTGATAAAACCATTTAAAATGTGTGTTCAAAGCAGTTGTACACTGTATAAAGCACAGCGTTTAATGACTATTCAAAACACTTTTAAGAATTTTAAAATATTTTTATTTGAAATATTTTAGCATTTTCCCACCGGACAATTTTTAACAATATTTTGGGAAGCTAATTTAAAAAACATTTGAAAAAACTTTGTCTATAAATTTATTGTTAGAAAGCATCCATTTACGTTTGAACATTTACCGCATTATAAGGGAAGAGAATAGCAAGAAAGCAGCTTCAGGTATTAAAGCAACACGTGGAAAGACATCAGTGACATCGTAAAATGCATAACAAGGGTTTATACCATAAGCCGAGATAGTTCAACAAAGGATGAGAGGCAGTTTCACGCACTAGTAGTCACGGTGAAGTTTACGCCATAAATAATTACTGTGACGGCCGAACCAAAGTAAGTTTTTGCAATTTTGTGTTTTCCTCGAGGTTCAAAGGAAAATAAATGCCAAAAACTAGGATGCATAACGGAGATGCCATATTTCCAATTAGATTTTCTAATTTTAATCATTTGAAGGTGAAATTAGCAAACTTTAATGTGCTCAAAGAATTTATAAAATGTTTAAGAATTTGAAATTTTACATTTTGATGTATCTCTGAGAAGACAACCTCTGAAGGGAGTTAATAAGTACTGAACATTTCATCCACAAAACATTGTTTTTGCATAAAATATAAACTGTATACGATTCACGATAAGTTTTGCTCACAACTATTCACAATAAATTTTGAGATCAGATTCTAAAAATATTAAGAATATATTTAATAAATATTGATTTAGGAATGATTAACTTGCGAATTACTATAGTCTGCCATTAATCAGTAATGTTGAGTGTCTTAACGAAATTTTTCGATACACTGCAGTGTAACGTTATAATATCACTGTTCATAACGTAAAACTTTTAAAGAAAAGGAAACTAGTATCTAGTATTGATGGAATTTCCACGAATCCTTAGTGCTATAATACCGATATTTTCGTTAAAGAGGAATATCTAAGGATTTGCGGTGTTGGATCAGTGATCTGACAAATTACCAATCTCCATGTTAAGTTAAGAGAATTTGTTTTGTCAGTTTTTTATCTCCAATCACAGATTAGATAACAGCATATTTTTTAATATTGCTTTCTCTATTTTCAAATACATCTTAAAATGTAATGCAAATGTTTTTAAAAATAGTTTTCTTTGATTCAACCTTTTCTCAAAAACAGTTTAAATTGTCTAGCAATAGACATTTATAAATATATGGCCCCCAAAATGTTAACAACGACAAATTTAGCCTTTAAAAAAATTATGCATTCTTTTGCTCCTTCTGGTATATTCGTGAACCTGTTTGTAATAGAAGTCACGAGAATCTCAACCCTTTAAAGTAAAATTTAATTAATAGTTTTGAATTTCTATATAATTTCATTTAATGGTATGACGAATGCAGCGCATTAGTGAAGGCTTTAGGTTACAACAATAAGCCAGACTCGTTGTTTGAGTTCCATGGGTTAATCAGAATATCTCCCAACGAATGTACAATAGATAAGTCATGATTGAATTTGAAGTATTTCATGGATGGTAACTTATAAACATAAGATGCTCTCGTCAAAGACATTGAACTTGCGGCTTCTTTTCAACAGGAAGTCTATTTTAACTAAAACCTCTACGATTATTAATTTCTTACATCTTTTTCACGATGGGTAGCGACCACCTTGGGTGTCATGGCTATAGGCTACAGGAAATCCATATTTTTAAATTAAAAAGGAAGATAAGAATTATTTAAAAATTGAACGAAACAAAATTTTTGGAAGAAGTGATTACTAAATATTTTCGTACCAGAGAAAAATTCTCAAATTGGTCTGTACGCAATACGTGACTATATTTTCACTTGGTTAAAGTTTGGCTCCCTATTGGAGACTATTTAAGGTTGAGTAAGTCTGTACCGGTATTTAGTTTTCATAGAAAGCATACGTAAGGATATCAGCTCATACAAATTTGTCGTTGAGACATGAATAATAATAATAAAAAAAAAATAAAGTCATGCTTTTCCGGATATTCACAGATCAAAAACTAAGATACAGCTTAAATAGACAAACAACTATCACCAACTCCAGAAGTACAAAATGAACCCTTTAAATTCCTTTGTTAATCAAAAGGAGGGAAAAAATTGGAAAGAGTCACGAAGTGAGAACTTAAAAACACTGTTCTTAGGAGCTCTGAGTTTCTGGCTCGGCATCATAATCGCAGATGTGATACGTAGTGTAATAGGGCTACTTAATCAAAATCGCTGCTTCTAACCGTCATAAATCTTAAATGTCAGAATTTTAAGTGTCATGAAATTTTTTAAAAATATATCAGAAATATATAAAAATATATAAAAATAGGAATGTAATCAATTTTGTTTCCCTAACGCTACACCTAAAAAGCACGGAGTCATTGAATAAAATGGGATATTTCTGAGATGAAACTTTTTGCAGAGGTAGGACAACGAATCTACTATAAACATCAAAGCCTACAACATGATGGATAGTTAATTATGGTTTATCTTAAAACGGAGATATTACTACTTCAACGAAATGGTTTCCATTTTAAAGTGTCAGCTCGTGTCGTTAGTAAAAATTATGCATAAATGAATTTATATCCTTTATAGTAATTTAAGATAAATATCTAAAAAATATGAATGTGTGTAAATGTTTGTATATCTAGTACGACGTTTTACTAAGATACCATCGTTATAAGAGAAAATAGTTATTTTAAATAGAATAAGTTTGGAGATATTTCAAGCAGTTTATGTTTATAAACATTTTGCCGATATATAAAAAAAAAGCCAAGCTATTTACCATATGATTAAGTATACATCTACATATTTACACTGTTAAACTTTTAAAAACTGAAATGCTACCTTTCTTACGCCGAGATCGATAGTGCTGCAAAGCGAATTTCTTAAACGTGATTCTTTAATAGACCATAAATAAATGTACAGAGAACTTTATCTGCAAGCATCTTGAAATCTGTTCTGCTATCTCACTGTAAACGCAGCAGGTTGTACATATAAATCATCTTCACATGGAATTCCTATTCCAATGCATCGTGGCACAAAATAATGACGTGTTTGTAGAGGAGCCGAAATTCAGCTCTCGTCAAAAAGTTGAAAAACAAACGGTGGGTAAAGAATGAGCAAATTGGCCAATTTCGGGAAAAGTAAAGGTCTTACTCAAAGGTGAGGCCACGAGTCTTCCTTCCTGGCTCTCTGCACTGAGACAAAACCGAATTTAGTATCGTAGAAAGAGCGATTTAAAAAAACTGCTAACAGAGTATAGATTTTTATTTCCCATTACGCGCATAAGCTAATTTTATTTGTCTTCAAAGATACTATCTTCTCTTTGAAAACTTTAGTATGGAAAATGATATCGTGTAGCGTCTATTGTTATCTTTTTTCTTGGCAAAACGTGTAGAAGATAATCTAGTAAAAATGCTTTATACGTAATATAATTCCTTCGACGATATTCGTAACGCTAAAACAAATTTTAAAATTCTAAGATATGAAAATTTGCTTTTTTTTGCATCTTTATAAAATTATATACATAACATATTTGTTAGAAAATTGTACATATTTCGTTTAATTCTGTAAAAACGATCCTATTAATTCGGTTAATATCTATGGTATCATCCAAAAGGAAAAATAACTTCTCATAGCAGTATTATATAACTATAAAATTGTAGAGCAAAATACTGTTGAACAATTATTAAAATACCTAAACTAGTAAACTTAAATGTGTAAACACGGGCAAAATGCTTTTCTTCCTTTATCTGCTCAATACAGGATGAATGTGGAAAACCAGTAGCTAAAGAACTTCCGCAGTTTTTGACCCTAGATTTCCGCAAAGAAATATCTAAAGAGTATTGCGATTAAGGCAACTCCTACTAATTTTAAAAATTTACTCTTTGAAATCAAAATAAATTTAAATCCAATGAGCACCTATCATTTTAAAGTAAATAACATTCCTGCAAAATTTATTGATCTGATAACATTATTATAGGTAAATGAAGACAAATGCTTTCCTTCCAGTTTAAAGTTTTCAAAGATTAATTTTTTATTTTAAAATTAGATGCAAATTTTTATCAATTTTGATTTCATATTCATCCACAAGTATTCATTCACGAGTATTTTTCCAGTGTTTTGGAATATAGCAGTTAACGAATGAATGGTTCCAAAGATGGTTTAAAAAGGTTTAGTGATGGAATTATTAACATAGCCGATGACAAATGCTTTTGTAGACCTACAGGTATTGATAATGACAAATATTTACATTTATTGAAAATAATTCGTTATACAACATGGCAGATTACTGATATATTGAAAGAATCAAAATGTCGGGTTGAAAACAATTTATATCAACTTGGAGTGATTTATAGGTAGGATGTTTGGGTTCCACATAATTTGAAGAAAATTTATGCTTGTGATTTGCCATGGAAATGTTATATCGACAAACCATATCCTTTTAAAGCAGATTGTCTCGGGTGATCAGAAATGTACCGTGTATAGTAATGTGGAACGAAAATGACATTGGTTTGTTAGGATCAGCCCCGTATAATTACCCAAAAGGCTGATTTAAACCCCAAGACGTTCATACTATTTATACAGTGATATCGGAGAGGAAATTCTAATCTGTCATTTAATGAATGCGTTTATTTTTAGAAATATTGTTCACAGTCGGGCTGTTTGAAAGCATATATTCAAAAACCGTCAAAACTAGCCTGAAGAATGGTAGTCTTCCACTATTACCACGCGAAATCAAACGTGGCTTTTCATACTCTGCAAAAATTGAGGGCTCTGAATTGGGAAACTCTTAGCCATCCATCATACTTACTTGATCTTGCACCTTCAGATTATCATTTTGTTAGATCCTTGCAAAACTCAGTTGAGGTTAAAAAATTCAATTCTCCGGAAGCCTGTCAGTTTTTTTCCGAGAAAGATGTAATGTTCTGGGAGAATAGAAATATGAAATTGCACGCATGATGGTAAAATGTGACCAATACATTGTTTTGTAAAGTATTTAATTTTTTTTTTAAATCTCGAAACTACTTTTACTGTAGAATTCCGACCTTAACTTTTAGCCAACCCATATTTAGAATACATAGGAAAACATTTTTAAGTTTTATTTTTTATAATAAATATAGAAGATTATTATACAAGATTAAGTAAAAATGTACATTTTGATGACGTTATAAAATATTTTCAAATTGCAGAGTTTTAATTGGACACAGTATGATATTTTGAAGTAAAATTCTATCATTTGTTTTGGCTTGTTCTGAATTCGACAGATTTTATAAATTTGTAAACTTATCTCTACTTCTACAATTTTTTCTAACTGATTTTTTGTTGTTGACATCAGAGGGTGCAGAACTGGCCTTGCGAAGGTTATAATCATGACCTAATTTGTATGAATTATTTTTCTTGATAATATTCTCGTATTCTCAAAGAATACAGTAACCCAACATAAGATGCAGAATGAGAACGAAGTGGTGGGTTAGTTACGTGGGTTAAACATCATTCGTGTTAGCGATGCTATTGAAGGTATATAGTTTTCTAGAACATCTGAGGTTTACATGAATTTACCGTTCATGTCTCTCTTGCTGCCAACTTCTTGTAGAACCCCCATGAGGCAGTTTGTTTCTTTCTATACATGTTTTGTCCCAATAAACAGAATGTTCCATTCGCATAAGAATATCCGTTTTTAGAAACATAAGTTTATCATGCAGTTTTCTTTAAGATTTTAAATTTCTTGACATTATGGAATTTATTATGAGTCATAATTTTGAATTTTTTAAAAAAATTACCGAGTGATATATTACAAAACAATTATCTAGTTGATTACTGCCAGATTGTGCATGATATAAGAAAAAAGCTTATACCTTTAAGCCAATGTACCTTTTATCGAAACTCTTGAAAGTTATAACTTAGTGTATGAACCATATTTGTCGCTCTGGTTTTGAGTGGTCTGGCAAATCGGATATTAATTATATAGTAAAACTAGCTGAAAACCCGCGCTTCGCTACGGAGTACATTCAAATTAAATACAACGGTCAATGTATGCAATTAATGCCAAAAAAAATTATATATATTTATAATGAATGCGACGATCAATGTATACAATTGATGTAAAAAATATATTTTATAAAAAAATCGTAAGGTATATATATATATTATTTTTGATAATATCTAATCGTCTGCTGCATTAGAGAGAAAAAAAAAATTTTTTTGTCTATTTAGTTGTTATGCACGTGACGATAAATTTATTTAAAGTTCCAGAAAAAGAAATCACGTGATCAGCATTTAATAAATTAAATTCTAAAAATTAATCTTTAAAAATTCACCAAATATCAGAATATCAAGGTAAAGGTTCGAAAAAGATTTCATTTTAAAGGAATTTTTATGATCTTTCTCGTGATATAAATTTTATAACCCTCAAATTCTTATTTTAAATGCAAACTTAAAAAAAGTTACAAAAACAGCTTAAAAATTTAGTTTAATAAAATCTAAGAAGAATTTTTCAAATATCTTTCTTAGTGCACCCCTACACCATAAGAAGAATCGCCATACAAAATTTCAGCCCTTTAGGTCCAGCGGTTTGATCTGTGCGTTGTATGTCAGTCAGTGAGTCGTTACGGAACTGTTTTATATATATAGATAATTAGGAAATCAAGAAAAATTTTAATGTGTCAACTATATGAAAAGAAAATATTCTAATAACATAAGAGCTTATTAAACGAACTTTGACTGATAGGAGTTCTAATTAAAAAATATAGTATGAAAAGAATATATACAAGGTTCAATTTTTTAAAGATAGAATTCAACCCATAGCTTTTCTTACTTTGCTTTTTTTTTTGTTTCTGAAGTGAATTAAGATATCTTTTGTGTTTTATGTTCTTGTAGTTCTTAATTATTTATATCAGTTTCCTACCCAAATCACCCGTTATGTGCATAAATTTGTAAGCTTAACAGCTTAAGCAAATTTCTCCTTCATTTTGTTAGGGGGCTTAGACTTATTACACACAGTTTATAAGTTTAATTCCTTTATATATATACCCAAACAGAATTGCTTGGAATTCATTCAGGACAAAGAAGTGCTTATTTATAAATGTGAACAAATCTTTGATAAAAAAAAGAGTATAATTTATTTGTTGAATATGTACTCTTTTTGATAGCTAGGAGTATTTTTTTTAACTAGAAAACTGATCATAGTTTTAAGTGATTTTTTAAAATTACCATTCCTGATAATGAAACAAGGCTTCATACACTCTGTTATCCCCTTTTCTCGCAGTGAAATTTAGCCTAATAATCTTGAATATATTACTCTTTCATAGTTCCATTTTTTTTCCGGGTTCTACCACCAGCTTCTATAACAGTACAATATGCGTGACATCTTTTACATATCTCTTTTCCCAAATCTTACTTCAAATTAGTGCATCATTAAAATAAAGCAGATTCTATAGCATTTTTATTTTACTTCTGCGAAATTAATTTTGATGCTACGGAAACGAGTTCTTGCTAAAATCGGTTTTTGCTTAATCATTTTGCGACGTTATCGATGATTAACAGAGTAGTGATTTTTATGGAAAAATGTTTGAGATTACTCATTTTATGAAAACAGGAGCCTCAAAAATATACGTCGAAGGTAAATTTGTTCAGAATGAAATAAATGGTAAACGTATGTATAAAAAAATAATTGAAGTTTGCTATGCATATATATCGAATGAATTCCTCTACGATAACTAATAAAATTTACATTCACAAGCCATATGGTACTAGACCAAGACTTAGATAGTGTGACTGTGTAGACAATGATTTTAAAGTCATCCGTATAACCAACTGGAAAATCCAGGCCCGACACAGGGCCGAATGAGAGAATGTACTGATGAGTAACCATGCTTAAATTCTTCAGCATTTCAGCGAACATGGTTGGTTGAATGGTTTTGGAGCGCTATGGTACTTCTTTGCTATACTAGGATATTATACTTCGCAAAATCCTACAGAATTACTCCGACCAGGAAAAGCACAGTGTACCTATTTAATTGGGACTTACGGTTACATTACTATCGTACTTATAAAATTTTTTGACATATTTGTAAATACAGTCGAATCTCCATATATAGAACTTCCCTATATCGAAATTTTCTATATATCGAACTCTTAGCAAATCTCCATGTTCATTACATAGAAAAATTGTTTCTATATATCGAAAAAATCTCTATATATCGAAATGTTTTTCAAGACAAATTGGGAGATTTTATTCCACTTTAGAATAAAATCTCCCAATTTTTGGCATTTGAAACAATACGTGGTGGACTTAGATTCGCGGAAAATGTCCCCGATGAAGTTTTTAGTAGACTGAATAAATACGAACATTTATTTGAACTTTCCGCAAAACTAACTGTTCTGCAAGATATTCGTAGTTTTTTTTTAAAGAATGTAACTGTGTGTAACCACTATCTGCATTCTCGTTTTTTTTAAAGATATGTAGTAATCAATAAATCTTTCATATTAATTAATTTTTTAGTTATTAACTTTCATTTAATGGGATTCGCATATAAATTAGAAATGGAGTTTCTTATACGAAAATTAGCTTTAATTTTTTTTTTTTTTAAAGAGAATTATGATAAGACTAAGCTCAATTCTATATATCGAAATTTCTATATATCGAATTTTTTTCGCGCAATTTGCTACTTCGATATATGGAGGTTCGACTGTATATTATTTTTAAGAGCATTTAAACGATCCAACTTAAACGTAAGCATTCTAGTCTCTAGCTTCCGACGTCTGTCTCGCGAGTATTCCACGGTGTTTGTTCTGCAGTCACCCAAACCGTCCCGAGAGAGGCGATTCCGGGTAAACAATGACGCCCTGAGACGGTTCGTAGCCTCTAAACCGCGAATGCGCGATAACACCTATCGTGTCTGAGGTGACCTCGTAACCCGCAAAAGCTCGTCAGTCGTATATTTAGATCGCATGTGAGCATCGAACCTCAGAAGAATAGGTGCAGCGTCATTCATTCGGAATCCGATAAAAATTATCACCCGCGATGAATTATCTCCTTCGTCAGTCATTTGCTCTAATTTCAAAATGCGACCATGCTAGGGTGACATAAATAAATGAATGAATTAAAACACTTTTGTTTAAGGTATATTTTTCTGCTTCAGAAATTTCAAGGTAAATGGTGTGCTTTAAAACGACGACGAAAATTTGATTGACGATGGAGATTTATGTTAAACAAATTTTCTGTGTTTTTCAAAATGCTTGAAAAAATACTCCCGAAATAAGCTTCTGAGTAACACTCACATATGTAAGTAAGAAAACTGGACTATCAAGTAAAGAAATAAAATGTTTACGAGTTTCATACTTAATGAGTTAGATATTGATAAACGAGCATTCCCTAATATCCACATGCATTTTCGATCTGTTTCTTTTTATTTTATTGCATCGTTTACTGGCATATTCATACCTACAGTTTATATTTATTATTTTTTCACTTTATACCTATATGCGCATGTAGATATACAATTTTTCTTTTTATATTTACACATGTTAGTGATTAAATTGTCAATAAGTTTATGCCAACCTGAATGTTGTTTGAGTATTCGCCAAGCTGAACCCCTTTCTTTTACCTGTAATCTGGTTGCCGAAAAAGAAAAAAAAAGTATAATCGAATTTATCGATAATCTGTAATATCACTATCACTGTTATCAGTTCTCACTATCGGTTACATATCTAATGCCACTATCAGTAAAATATATAATACCACTATCAGTTAAATATATAATACCGCTATCAGTTAAAACTGCATACGATTTTTTTCGCTGTTCACTAAATGCTTCGAAATTACTTTTGAAAAATATATTTTTAGAAATCTTCGGGAATTTTCATAAATTTATTGTCGCTACATTTTAAAGAGGTTTTTCTGGAAGGAGTTTAGATTCTTTTTATTGCTGTGAAAAAGAAAGATACTTTTGAAGTAAAATTCTTGTAAAAACCTAACGTCTGATGAAATTTTCTCTAAGTTTAAAAGATTTCCAAAGCAACAGCACCTTAGACAAAGCCCAATCTGATAGTGTTGAAATTAAAGTTGCTTTCCTTTTTCAGAAATATGTTATGAAATTTTGTTTATTTTAATCAAAATGTATTTCATTTTTATAAATACTAACAACATGCAACACGTCTTGTTAATGTGTAAGGATTTTTTAGGGAATGGATTCGATAACACATTTGTTTTCATTCTTATAAATACTAACAACATGCAACACGCCTTGTTAATACGTAAGGATTTTTTAGAGAATGGATTCTATAACACATTTTATTTCATTTTTATAAATACTAACAACATGCAACACGTCTTGTTAATACGTAAGGATTTTTTAGAGAATGGATTCTATAACACATTTTATTTCATTTTTATAAATACTAACAACATGCAACACGTTAATACGTAAGGATTTTTTAGGGAATGGATTCGATAACATATTTTTTTAAAGAACGATGCCGGCGAATCAAATTTTGTGAAACTCCTAAATTTGTGAAAACAGTGTTTCCCCTTATACAGAGAAATCCGGCACATTGAAGCTTACTTTGTTTCTTTTGACTCTATCTGAAACCTTTTTATTCCCCTCAAAGTCGTTTCTATCAGACGGAAAAAAAATAATTTCGGAATATTTTCAGAATCTTTACCTCCAAAAGAAACTGCGTAACAAAATAAATAAATAAAATCTGAGGTTTTTACAAGTTTTATAGGTCATGTCAATTTACTATATTAGCATCTACTCTATTTAAAACTAATTCAGAGTCATTTTGATTTTAAAAATAGCCCTTTGACTATTGTAGTTAATGTTGTATACGAATGTAGAAGGCTTCTTTCTTATGTATGTTAAATATTAAAGTGATTTTTGCGTGTCTTAATGTATGTTTATATTAGAAAAGGCATCTTTCTTGCAGGCATATTTTGACTCTTTTTAATATTATTAATATATCGTAGTAGTAGCTTTATGTGCGTTGTGTTTAAATTAAGCGGAATAGTGTACTTTTATGTGGCCATCTTACCACAGTCTTCGGAATGTACTAATTTCATATGAATAATTGCTTACTATTATCTCAGTTATTTTTATTTTTACTGTGTGCCTGAGCTATAAGATTTATGAGAATTTTTTTACACCTCAACATAACGTCCTCATTTGCTTTCTAAAATGTAGATTTCCAAGTTATTGTGCTGCTAAAGTTCATTAATTTAGGTATGAACGTTGATATTAAATATAAAGCTGTAGTATATCGGTAACATTTTAACACATAATTTTTTAAATACTTGCTGTATCTACAATAATAGATTAACTTTCATTCCTGACAGTCATCAGCTACTACTAGGAGATAATAGGTTGTAGATAATGTACAACATGATTACCAACAGGGTATAACAAGTGCAACAGGTATTTTCCCCATTTCACCCATAGAAAGTGAATACATTAATAATACCCATATGAATTAGTGAATAATGCAGTAATGAATGCTTTTCTCCCATTAAAATAACACCGACGAGATACCCTGCGTGTCAGACTTCAATCTATCCCTAATGCGATCATGTTGGTCCCGTCAGCATAGCCCTCGTGTGGCCAATAAAGACCTCAGTGATTCAAACCCCAACGAAACAAACTCTAAAATCATTACCCATTTAGCTGATCGTGACCAGAGAGTTTTGAAGCTTCAAGCTGCCTGCTATGAAAAGGAAACAATCGTGCCTTTTCCCCATATAATACGGAACTAAGATGATAAATGTCTTCGTAGAAGGTATCTTTACATTAATTATGCTACTGATGTTTAAATTCCTCTGCACGTCTGCAAAAATGGTTAGTTGAGCGATACGGTCTTCCGTTGCTACATGAAGGCAAGATTCCGAACGGATGAAAAAACCCTAATTAGCAGCAGGGACTCTGTCTGTTACCGAATGCCAGTCATTCGCCCCACTTTTGCAATGAATCATCTGCATTCTATAACTTTTTTTTCTTGTTTTGACGTTAAAAATCGGAAACAAAAAATACAAGGCTGCAAATTTGAGATAGATAACTTCTCGATGAAATTAACTCGCTCTTATCTCTCTGTCTCTATATCTATGATAAGGAGCAGTTTATCAGGATGATTTGCTTATTAAAAATAATCTGTGGCCTAATTATAAATTTCGAAGCTCGTCACTTTTTCAAAATGATTGGTTTCTGAAAGCCTATATATATATATATAACCATTTACATAGATAATGGATTCAGTTTATATTATGCATTTCATTAGATGTGATAAACAGATATTTTGAAATGATTACCTGATAACTACGTTACAATATCGCTGCCACGTCCTAGCTCTGACTTCTAAATGTTACATAGATGTGGATTAATGGAAAATCATGTAAATAGTAGAAAAGAAAAATCTTACGAGATTTCACCAAATTTTGTATTTAGTGAAAACCCACTGTTAATAGGAATCATTTACAACTCTACCATAAAATCAGCATAAAAAAATACAGAGGAAATTTTCGGAGTTTATTTTTAAGAGCTAAATCAGAATTTTTCCGGAAACAATTATATTAACTTTATATATCTGTACGTCAGAGGTAAACCATCATAAAGGAATTTTCTTCATTTTCAATATTTTTATTGTAAGTGACTCTTTTTGGATGGAGCTTCTTTGAGGAAAACTGTCCTATATGCAAAACAAGATGGTGGGAAAAATATAGACTTATAAACTATCGCATATGCAAGTCCTGATGAGAGGTAAACCATCACAAAGCTCTCCTGAAAAATGGACAAAATTTAAGTAATAAGACTGTATAAAATTCTGCCCCCTCTATTGCTTTCAAATGAAAATGAAAAAAGCCTAAAGGAGAGATTGCATGATGAACTTCGCTTGAACGTTTATAAAATGTTGGGAAATTCGTGAGGTTTTTTGTAATTAGAGGTAACATTTTAAACCATTACTATAATGACCTTTAAGTATCGAAGCAAAAAATGCTAGAAATATTTCATGACATTATGTTGCTATACATATTTTTTGAAGTATTTATTTTATTTGAATAGGACAATTTTTTAACGCAATGATCTTAAACTTTAAATTGCTATACATATTTTTTGAAGTATTTATTTTATTTGAATAGGACAAATTTTTTTAACGCAATGATCTTAAACTTTAAATTGCTATACATATTTTTTGAAATATTTATTTTTTTTGAATAGGACAAAATTTTTTTAGCGCAATGATCTTACACTTTAAATTGCTAAACATATTTTTTTAAGTATTTATCTTATTTGAATAGGACACATTTTTTTAACGCAATGATATCAAAATTTATGCGTATGTTAATTAATAACGAAATATGTAACACTGTTAATTCCAAGATATTGCAAAGGAACTAAGATATGGATATTTATAGTACTATTTATTGAACGCTGAGTTCAATATATAAAACAGAAAGGAGTTTATTGCTCGAAAGCTGCAAATAATGGTACGATAACGTGAATTCTTAGCCCAGATCGGGAAGAAAAACGGGTTTCAATTGCATTCCGAAAACTCTGAATCAAACCGAAAGAGAAAACAATGAGAGCAGGTTGATCCAGCACAGAGGTAGAGTGAGTTATTACTAGAGATCATACAGAAAAGAAGATTTGGATCCCTATAAAATTTCTGCCTGAAACTGATGAGTTTAAGATACAAGACTCTTTAGCTCATATGTATTTCTCTTATCAAGGTCTAAATTATATGAAAATGGGCATATTTGAATATTTCTTAGTCTTTTTTTTTGTTATCCTATAAAAGCACTTAAGTTAAAGAAGCCTAAAGGAGCATTATTTTTCGCACTTGTACATCTAGGCTTAAACTAGGAGTGTAAATGTCAGATGAAAATAGTTCCATATATCCTCGAAGAAATTCCGTGCAATCAATGGAGATTTTTAGATGAATTTCTGTATGTTTACAAATTAAGGAGATATTTCGAATTAAATTTCAGATGCAATACTCAAGCATCAAAGTATTATTTAATTAGGCTGTGGGCAAAATTAACGTATTTTTCGGACCACAAGATGCACCGGACGATAAGACGCATCTGAAATTTATGGGAGTATTTTTAGAAAAGAATATTTCGTATTTTGTTAGGTATGTAAAGATATTTTAAATTTCTCACTTAATGAAAATAAAAAATTTTTATAATAAATATAATAAGTAATATATATATAAAATATATAATATATATAATAGATATACATCATATATAAAATAAAATATTCATTTTATTTTAATGTTACCTTCGGGCCATAATACGCACCCCAATTTTAAGTCGATTTTTTATGTAAAAAGGTGCGCATTGTGGTCCGAAAAATACGGTATTCATCTTAGAAAATATTAAACTGTAAACAGTCTATGAAATCTCTTGATTATCATACTTCTAGAAATATTACGTAGTATACAATACTTCTGCGTTCTTATGAACGTTATCTTAGGACCATAATACGCACTCCAATTTTAAGCCGATTTTTTATGTAAAAAGGTGCGTATTTTGGTCCGAAAAATACGGTATTCAACTTAGAAAATATTGAACAATAAACAGTCCATGAAATCCCTTGATTATCATACTTCTAGAAATATTATGTAGTATACAATACTTCTGCGTTCTTGTGAACCTTCTTTCATGTTCTGCTTTTTTTAAATACTGAATCCAACTTTATAATATAAGTTTTCTTTTCTGCCACTGATATTTTGTCCCCGCACGAGGAGCAATACTGATTTACATTGAGGGTGTTCTCTCACTAACATGGTATATATAACTCTCGGTGTATGTGGGCAAATGACCCTCAGGAAGAGTGATTGAAAAAAATTCTTTTAATCCAGAATTCATCAAATTATTCCTTTTTCTGTAAATCTGAATCCCTAGTAAAATTTTAAGGGAAGAAGTTAGATTTCACAAGAAAAAGACCGCATTAGAAAAAAATGTGAACGGCTCCAAACATCAAATATTAACATTTCACATTTGTTAGAAATCTTGTACATTTATTTCTCCCTTGGTCTGAATATAAATAGATTTTAAATATTAAAATAAATTACTGCATCATTTGACTTCAGTAAACTTACATTTATCCTTACTTCGCATAAATTCTCCAACTTTGCCTTTACGAAAATCAAAGAATTTTGAATTCTAGGAATAAAATTTCAAAAAATAACTATTTCGAAAAATCTTATTTATATTTTCATTACTTATTTATAATCTAAAAAAATACCAAGACCCAAATTATCAAATGAATATTAAGATGAATATTTTACCACTCTAAGTCCTTAACAAGAAGTTAAACCTATTTTTTTTATGTAAAGCAAGAGTTTACATTTTTTTTACGTAGGTTGCTTTTCTAAACTACTGCTAAGTTGTAATAAATTAATTTATTTATAAAATCTAGTTATTGTCTAAGTTTTTCCAAGGCTAGGAAACCAATTTGGTTACATAGTTCGATTTTATTGAGACTTAATTAGTCGATACGTTAACACTCTAGATAACTTCAGCAGTTTTCTGAATCTTGTTTTATTGATTTGAAGCGCTCTCATATTCCCTTTGTGTTTCCTTTATGACTTTTTGGCTTGTTATCATCTATATATGGTTTTTTATATTTATTTTTCTGTTATTATTATTCTTGTTATCGATTTTTAATTTGTATTTGATTATTTATTGACTTTATTAGAAGTTATACATCTTTTGTTTTCTTTTTTGTTCAAATAATTTTCGCCCTTCCATTCTTTGAATTTTTTCCCTATCTATGTTTCTCTTATTTTATTTAAATGTTGCTCCTCCTCATGCAATTTTAATATATTTTTTTATCTGTATTCCCATGCATCAAATGCAGCAAACAGATTTTTTTTGTATTCAATCTTTTACCTGTATCAAGCTTCCTACTATTACAGTTTTCACTCTTGTGGACAGTAGCAATTTTTTATAACTCAGCGCACCACGAGACTATTTCATTGTAGGAAGCTGTTGCTCTCAAGATCTTGAAGAAAAATATTTCTTAATTCTAATTGAATTTAAGGCTAACTTTGATTGTTTTTTGCTCATTGTTTAATTTGTTTATAGAGTTTAAGTGCTTACAGACACACGCACATCCCCGCAAGAATAAAAAAAAGGTTATATTTATACTTCATGATGTTTTGAATTTGCATCGGTTGAAAAACTTCTATCAGCGCGTAATGTGAGGACGAAAGCTTGATTTTATGTATGAGGGAGGATATTTTTTTTATGCATATTTTTTTTCTCAGTTTAGCGTCGTTAAAACGCTAAGTCCATTAAACGACTGAATTTATTAGCCTTGGATTATATTAAACGATATCTACTATTTTATTCTCTCATCAATCCCGAGAAACAGAGAAAAAAACCAAACCCAAATCCTCTAATGAAAAATTCACTTCCTTAAAACTTAACGGAAAAAATAAGTGGTCTTATTTATCTCCTCATATCGTTAATTAGTTTTTTTTCTGAACTCGGAGAAGAAACGAGGGTGAGAGATTAACTTTTCTTCGATGCAAGGAGGGGTTCAGGAAATAAGGTTTTTTTTCAGAAGTTACAAAAAATTGATAAATGAAGGAGGGAAAAAAAATATCTGAGAGAATAAATTTAATCGATTGTGTTGTGTCATTTAGAGGGGGAAAAGCACACTCGTGTTTGGATTATATCACTGAGGGTTTTATTTAGTAAATGGTTTAATTATTTTTTTCATCCCGGACAGTCCAGTTAGATGAAGAATCTAATTAAAGAGCAATACATTAAAAGAAACTAAATTTAAAATGGATCATTAACAGTATTTTAAAAAGAGATTTTAAAAAATGATGCTTAAATAGGATAACATGGCCATACTTAAACTAAATTTTAAATTTAGTAGCTACTGAATCCTTAGTTTTTTGTTTCATGCAATTAGAGGTTCAGTGGAGTATTAGGAAACAACTATGATGGAAAAAGTTGCCTTTTTTAACCACATAGAAAAATGAAGATTAAGTCAAATTACGTTTGGAATTCTGCTAAATTGAAGAACTGGGATCTGTATAACAATTAGCGTGCATTTTTAATGCATTCAATCTTTCGGAAATTAGCAATTTTTGCTTAGAACTCTGAAAAATAATCGTTTTATAGTCATGTAGCCGTTTTGATGCATTTTTTTTCTCCATAGGTTTGGATGGTTATCGTAAACACAGCTGTGATATGAGGCGGTGAAAGGCAAAGTGGTGTAAGTCAGTAAGTCAAGTGGTGTAAGTCAAAAGAGTTTAACTGCAAAAACTACAAAAGATTCCACCATAAATTGAACAAATTATAATACATAACAATTATTACAATACTGGAAATAATAACTATTTACAATTCCACTATAAATTGAACATGGAGATTACATATTTGCCCTCAAATGAAAAAAGTTGAAAATGTGACTTACACCACTTTGCCTTTCAACGCCTCATATATTAGACGTCAGGATTTGTGTATCCCCGTCAAAACTATCTCTATATGGTTCTATACGATAGCGTTCTGTTCATCTAATAGGCTGTCCGAACATAAAATGCTGCAGCGATGCACTTTTCCTTAGATTGTACGAAGACATCCATCTGATTGCCTCCTCGATTGGGCGTTGTTATGGAAATTGCTCACTCTTTTTTCAAAATACTGATGTTCAGTAACAATACACATAGCAGTTCATGCAATATTATGTGATAGTTGCGGAAACTCGCTCTTTACCGTTTTAAATGCAAATAAAACTATAAAATCCTGTCAAATAAAACTATAAATTCCCATACAAAACAGAATAAAATACCGTAGAAGACATTAAACTTAATTTTATCTAATGATAGTTAATATATATTTACTGTAGTGAAAGTACCAACCACAGGCGTATAACTATTAAGACAATATGTTAAACATAAATCAGACACAGGTTCACCATCACGGTGATTCTTAACGAAAGAAAAGACTTTTACCTTTATCAGGTATTCAGGTAAAGTACTTAACCCGCGGCGAGAAAAAAAGTGTTGCAAAATACATTATCTAAATACAGCTGATCCAGCACGAAAATTCTTAAAAAAGAAAAAAAAGGATGCCTTTATGCAGCAATGAGCTCGAACTAACGGAAGACTGAATTCGCGCCTAATTTTATGCTGAATATTAAAAAAAAAAATAAATAAGTTAAAAAAAAAGATGCGCTGCTTATAACAAAATTAAAGTTGTTGGAAATTAGACTTTTTAGCACATCCGTACTAAGAATTTTGAAAGAAGTACGGTGGAAGCTGCATAAATATTTGACTCTGATGAAGGTGAAATTTTAATTAAAGTAGTAAGATGAAGAGGAGAGTATGAATGAACAAAATTATAGCAAAAAGAGGGATCTTTTCCGCGAACTTTACCAAGCTATATAAAAAAAAAGTGAGCAGTGCAAACAAAATCCCAAGTATCTGGGCTACTCAGCCCTTTAATATTTATTTTAAGTAAAAATATTTTTTCTTAGAATAAAATGACTTGAAAAATTTGGGCGAATGTTTCCGTAAAACATCGGAGTTTTTGGTTATTTCTGTGAATTCTTGTCGAAACGTCTGTGCTTAATGTTCTATTGAACCCACGTGGGTAAGATTGACTATGACTAGTGAAGTAGTGGCAATGTTGAAAAAATGAGTGTATAATGAGATAATTTTCTATTTGTACAGAGAAATGAAGACTTTAAAATAAGGTGTTTTTGCTTATCTTTGATACACATGTAAATCGTTTAGAAAGAACTTGTGTTAGAACTAATGTATAATCAAAATATATATGCATTAGTTTATTTTTTCATGATCTCTCTAGGTATTTAACATTTTTGTATCATTCTGTATCATTTCTTATAAAGATTTCTCTATACACCTTATCAATAGCCCTTATGATACGTAACGGTGACTTTTTCTTCAGCTCTTTTACACCCACAAAGCTCGTTCCTCCGTTTGTGGGAAGGGCCTTATAATGGCCGAATGGCTTGGATATTGGCCTTCGGTCCCAAAGTCTGTGGGTCGGGTCCCTCTGTTGGCATGAATGTCTCTAGCCATTCGGAATCAGGTTTTAATTGTAAACCCCAGTTTAATTACTTCTCGTGAAGCAAAAAAGCTGACCGCTGCGGTTTTAATTAAACGAAACCTATTTGTGACACGGCAGACTTCATAAGAGATAGATACCTTGTGAATTCCTCCTTGAGACTTTGATAGGGCTGTTCGGCAATAGGCTAACAATGGCACCGTAGCTAAAAGCGAAAAGACCTCAGAATGAGAGCTCATTTAAAATAATATCCAAAATGGGCTAAAATGAGTTATCAAACCAGGCATGTTGGAAATATCAAGGGCTACTGCAGGGTACAGAAAGCTAAGTCCAATTTCACTCCTGAATATTTTTATTCATCAGCGAAAATTTGGGATATGTGAAACAAAACACAAACATGTCAGTTTTCAATTCCGTTTCTCTCAAAACTACGATTTTGAACTTGACATCTTTTTTACAGCAAACACCGATATGTAAGGAAAAGGGGGGAATTTTCAAAGTATGCTATTATATAGAGACTAAGAAAGTAGTTCGAGGAGTAAAAGTTATCAAAATTTAGTTTAGGTAGGGAGAATTTTTTTAAATTTTGGATTATTTATATTTAGGGATGATCACTTTCCGATTTGAAAAATTTTACCTTGGCTATAGATTAATGTTTAGCAATATAATCTCCTTGGAGGTCTTGAACTCGTAGAAGACTGAGCAAACATGCTAATTATATCAAACTACTAAGTCTTCATATTTATAAAAATTAAATAATAAAAGCTGTTAAGCAGGAAAAACTATGCAGTGAAGTAAAAAAACCCAGCTACAATCCATCAAGAATCTTATTTATATAAGCGGTTTATGCAACTAACCGTTAACCAAATCAAAGAGGAACAACTGTATTCAACAACCGCATGACGGAGTTCGATTTATTTCTTAATGGAAAATGAATTCTACCATTCAGAGGAAAGGGCATTTATGGGGGGAAAAACAAAATGCAGTGCAGAAGCGTAACCTATTCGGGTATTAGTCTATTGTCTTTGTAGAGAGGCACACCTGAAATATCTACAGACATGTCAAAAGAAGCTGCTTAAGTTGCGTACGCTCGAGCTTTATTTCGGATCGCTGACTTGCTTTATGGGGATTTGGGGAGATTATCCTCGAAATCGTCACATGCAGAATCTTTAAGGAATTGTTTAATACAACATTACATAATTTGTATTTGACTGTAATTTATATGTGAAGTATTTTTGAAGTTGGCTGTATAAAGGAGTGGGTATCTAACACATAGACCTTGTTGCATGAGTAGGAGTTGAATTCGTTTCTAACTTAACCTGAAGGTTATCGGGTTTGTGCATGCGGTATATTTTCCACATAACTTACGCAGTGTATAATTCTAGCAATAAACTGAGAGCATCATAACTTTAAAGATCATATACATTTGAACGGGGGGGGGGTGCTCTGTACCCTTAAAATTTTGAACACCAAATAAAAATATGTCGAGTAAACTAAATTACTTCACAACTTAACAATGACTTTAACTCATTCAAGTAAATTTTTTTTTATTGTTTTGGAACAATTTCAATAATATTCTTATTAAGTAAATCACAAGAAGGGCTTCAAAGCCTATGTTACTTTTATCGCGTATTAACATAATTTCAGCTTTATTAAATACAGTCTCACTGACTACGAATACCCTATTGTGTTCTCTTCCCACCAAAAATAAATAATCCTATATACGCCCTTTTAAAAGCAATAGCTCTACTTTATAGCTGTACTTTATAAAAATAATTTATCATGTCATTACTCTGCCTGACCAAGGAAATGTTACCGTTTCATTTTTTATAATTATTAATATTGAGGAACTAACGTTTGGCTTTGTACTTCCATGCTTTGCAAATTCTAAAGGCAATACGGCCGTTATCAGCAACTGATGCTGCGTTCAATTTATCGATTCTTAATATCTGATGACGAAACGTACCCCTGGGAAAAGCGTTGAAACTTAGAGCCTTGCGTTAAAGGAGGAAACCGTCTCAGAAGATAATTGAAATGGATTGAGAAATGTTTGGAAAGTTATTAAAACCTAAATGGATATATAGGTGATGCACTAGTTTGGGGGTGTAAATGTTGCGGAAATAATTTTGGAACACCTATGACTGGAGGTATCCATGAATGAAATCGTGGTCATAAATATTTGGAATAACCATTAAGGAAAAAAATTTCCTCTCTCACAAAACAACGTAAGACAGGAACTGCAGTCATGTTTTTGATTTTTCTGCGGAATATAAACAAGCCACTCATGTTCGCAACTGCTGCACGAATATGCTAGAGCTGCAAATTATTGCATTTATTCGGGGTTCATACACAAGAGATTACTACTTAAATTAATTTCATTTGCAAGATATCTTAAAAGTTTAAAAAGCAGTATTTGCCGAGGAATGCAGCAAAGACATCTAAAAGCAATGTCATGCTGTAAAATTCATAAAGACAAAAACAGACTATGAAGATAGAAACATAAAAAGAAGTTTCTAATAAGAGATGATGAAATTGAGTAATATTCATGTCATTAGTTAACAGAATTTTTTAAACTGAGGGAAAAAAAATTAAAGCTTTTCTGTTCATAACAACAAGTCAGTGATACTTAACAATTTTCGATTACCAAGTTTCTTTGAAGTATGCTGTTTAATGCTTTAGTTATACTTCCAAGAGTACATATATTAACCCATTAAGCGCCGAGTCTTCCAATTTGGGAAAATTCAATTATAATTTTTTTCTCAGCGTGATATTAAGATATATACAAATCGTTTTTTTATTTTTATCTTAATGGTACAAAGTAAACTGAATTTTTTTCAGAAGGACAACTTTATAATTCCTGTATTTTACAGTCATGTGAATATGTGCAAAATTGACAAAAATTGACTTACATTAGCAATATATATATATATGTGTGTGTGTGTATGTATGTATATATATATATATATATATATATATATATATATATATATATATATATATATATATATATATATATATATATATATATATATACATACACTCATGGACAAAAAAATTAGCGCACCAAGAAGGAGTCGTCAAAATGAAACGAAATTTTACATACGTAATGACTACTTTGATATAAGTAAATGATAAGAAAATCAAAGAAAAAGGATAATTTATTTCAGAGAAAAAGGCAAAAGAACGGAGTAGTTAATACTCCGTTGGACCCCCTCTAGCGCGAATGCACGATGCGATACGATCGGGCATTGAGTCATACAAGTTCTGTATGATGTCTTGAGACATTTCGTTCCATATTTGCTGTAACCTTACCTCTAGTTCGTTCAAACTCGTGGGATGCCCAACTCGTCGTCCCAAATGATCCCAGATATGCTCGATTAGAGACAAATCTGGGGATCGGGCAGGCCAAGGAAGGGTAGTAACAGAGCGGAGACAGTCTTGTGACACCCTTGCCGTATGAGGCCAAGCATTGTCTTGTTGAAAAATGGCTCCTGGGAGCCGTTGCATGAGTGGCAACACATGTGGTTGCAGGATTTCATGAACATACCGCTGGGATGTCATGGTGCCACGGAACAATACTAGGGGTGACCGTGTATTGTTGGCAATGGCATCCCATACCATCACACCAGCTGTGGGAGCGATGTGTCGCTGTACAGAAAAGGCAGGATTGAAGCGTTCACCAAGGGCTCTCCACACACGAACACGATTGTCATCACTGCCGAGATTGAATCTGTATTCGTCGCTAAAGACAACCTGGTTCCATTCCGCTGCAGTCCAGTTTCCTCGTGCGCGGCAAAACTCCAAACGGAGGCGTCGATGGGTGGACGTCAAGGGCAGCACACGTAATGGGGGCCGCGATACCAACTGTCCTTCAGCCAGGCGCCTTCGTATGGTTCGAGAAGACACAGAGGCCCCTAGTGAAGTTGCTACCTGTGCCTGGATGGCGGCCGATCAAGCAGTTGGCTGTACGCGTGCATTTCTTACGATGTGGCGGTCTTCTCGACGACTGGTCTGTCGAGGGCGTCCTGTGCCTGGTCTTCGTGTACATGGCATCTCTCGGGTCCACCGGTCCCAACACCTCCTCACAACACAATCAGAGCGGCCTAATTGACGAGCTACTCGCCTAGCTGACCACCCAGCTTCCATCATCCCGACGATTTTCCCCCTCTCAAACTGCGACAACTGCTTATATTGTCTTCGAACACGGCGTAATGGCATGTCTATCTCAGCTCTTCCTTTGTAAATGATTCAGCACACTCAAACAAGCTTTGGTTACCTGTTTTATACTCCACAGAGTACGATGTTCAACGCCCTCTACCGGCTATACGTAATGCGTAATCACGCTGCATTTCTAATCATTTGCATATCTCCCCGACATGTACCTTCATTGCAAGTTTCGTTACGATCCCGCAATTATTTCTCGGTGCGCTAATTTTTTTGTCCATGAGTGTATATACATACATATATATATATATATATATATATATATATATATATATATACATACATATATATATATATATATATATATATATACATACATATATATATATATATATATATATATATATATATATATATATATATATATATATATATATATACCGGGTGGCCATAATTAAACTGACAGTGCTCACAGTGTTCTGTAGCGCGATCTATTTGCGAGAATGACGCCACATTTTGTAGGAAGATTAAACAAGACGGGGGACGAAGGATTCCGCGAAAAAATAAATTAGTTCAAAAAGTCACCGCTAGGGGAATATTTGGCGCTGTGTAATAGAAAATAGAGTGTTAACAAATGCAAATTAATACGGAATAAAATTACCTTTTATTATGCACAATTTCTTATTTAGTTCAAGTGCTTATTTAGTCCCAAATTCGGCAGTTCTGGGTATTCACAGTTCCATGCAGGTAAAAGTGAGCCTCGTCTCCCCATAAGAATTCCCACGGCCAAGCATCATCCACCCCCATTCTGGCAAGAAAGGTGAGAGCAAAAGTCAATCGCTTATCATGGTCGGGGTACAGTAACTCCTGTACATGGATGATCTTGTACGGATAGAAGTTGATAATCTTTCGTAAGATTTTCCATACCGTACTGTAAGGCATATCCATATTCCGAGCTAATCCACGAGCGCTAGAGGTGGCAGCAATATTGTCTGGTCCTCTGTCGACAATCGCCGTGGCAACTGCTTCGATTGTATCCTGTGGTACAGGTTTTCGTCCTCTGCCTGACTGAACCTTCAGAGAACCTGTTTTCTCAAACGTCGCAACCATTGCTTTTAGCCCATTAACTGACACAGGACCGTTACCTTTACGCATTTTTTTGTTCGTTCTAAAAGCACGAAGAGCGGCTGACGCGTTGCACTGGTTGAGGTAAAAGAATTTGAGCAGTAACGCACGCTCGACTAAAGAAGGAGACATTGCACATAAACTTTCAATCCGATTGATTCGAAACGTAACACATTGCCTTTTAAAACCCAAGCAGCTGGCACTGTGCCAATGGATGTAACGTGAAATTTGAATAAAGAACTTCTTCTTCTGCTCAGCGTACGTGATATTGCAGATCACGAGATTTTATCGGTGTTTATGTAGATTTTACGCTTTTTTAAAAGTGTTGCCATATTGCACTTGAACTAAATAAGAAAATGTGCATAATAAAAGGTAATTTCATTTCGTATTAATTTGCATTTGTTAACACTCTATTTTCTATTACACAGCGCCAAATATTCCCCTAGCGGTGACTTTTGGAACATATTTTTTTTTCTCGGAATCCTTCGTCGCCCGTCTTGTTTAATCATCCTACAAAATGTGGCGTCATTCTCGCAAATAGATCGCGCTACAGAACACTGTGAGCACTGTCAGTTTAATTATGGCCACCCGGTATATATATATATATATATATATATATATATATATATATGACGAGCGTATTATTACACCCGTCATATTACAATTTATGGCAGTCATGGTCATCCGGTGGTGTAGCAAGAAGTAATCCAGTAAACATTAAACACGCATCAGTTCGAGTTGATCATATTTATTTCTTCATTCGAACACGACCACTGATCCAAGGATCATTCAATTTAAACGATCGCCATTTTACATTTTGGGACCCGGCGAACACACGTCCATCGGCATTGACTTTTATCCCGCACTCTGCCGATTTCGAGGTCAAAACCTCACGTCCACTATCCCTGCACATGAGCAGAGCCCAAATTAGAATTTTCTCGAACTTTCTTTTCGCGCTCAATCATGTACAAGATCTAAAAATAATTTCTCTCTACGAGACTCCCTTCCACTGCAAATCGAAGGTCAATCTCAAAACGGGGAAAATAACCTACTTTTCTATCCACGCGTCTGGAAATATGAATTCTAGTGGCATTTTCGCACCACGAAAATGAATTAATCCCTAAGCCCCCTTTAAATTTAACTTAATTATTCCTTTCCCAATTAGTTTCTGACACACACACACACACACACACACACACACACATATATATATATATATATATATATATATATATATATATATACAGGTGGTTATCAAAATAGTGGAAACACTGAGAAACATCATGAAAACCTTTATTAATACGGGGCAGAATCACCTTTGTTATGTAATACCACCTGATTCCCCTTGAAATTGGATTAAAGTCATAAATAGTGGTTAAGAATATATTATACCATTCTTCAGGGAAAAATCATGAAAGTTCCTGTAGAGATGCTGTGGTGGATATCGATACCTTTATCTATCCGATATAGATGTCACAGTGCTTGGATGATTTATAGTCGGGGGGATTGTGCAGGGCAAGAAAATATTTTTGACTTCTTTTTCATGCTCTTGAAACCAATACTTGATAGATTTAGCTGTATGTATAGGGGGATTATCATACCGGAGAACGCCATCTCCTGCAAAAAACAATGTTTGTACTATAGCATGGACTAGTGAGCTAATATTTCGACATAGTCCTTCTCATTCAATCTCCCTTTTAGGGTTACCATAGGGCCTGAAGTAAACCATGAGATGCCATCCCAAACCCTGATAGATCTATCTCCATGATTCACAGTTGAGATGAGACAGCCAGAATCTTACGCTTGTGTAAGTGTCCTCCAGACATACGCACGTCCTGTTGCGAAGAACAATGTGAATAATGATTCATCGGACCAAATGTCGTTTTTCGACATATTTCTGGACCAGGATTTGCGCACGTGGCACCATTGTGGACGATATTTTGTATTGGCATCTATTATAAGTGGCTTGGGAATAACTACTCTTCCGTAAATGCTTTGTTTGTGAAGTTTCCTTTTACCTCTAATGGCTGATATCGGAACATGCAGATGAAGATTGAGCTCTTCGGTCATTTTGGTTGCAGTTGTTTTCTTTCTTCATGTCACAATCCGCTTCAATACCTCGTCCGTCTGTTTCACTCAACTCTCCCTTTCGTCCACTATTCTGTTTGGCAAAGGATGTTTTTACGTGCACTCTGTATGCTATCATGACTTTCGATACCAAAGCTCGAAAAATACCCATTAGTCTGGGGGTTGCAGTAACAGATACTCCAATTTAAACACGCTCAAACAATTTGCCCTTTTCTCAAGGTCTGCAAGCTATGACATTTTACACTGTTCCCCCTAAAAGCACGATGCCCTTAGCTTCATTACTGCTACCTGACGGTAGAATAATACATACACTATATTATATAAAAAAATACCGGTGGCCAGTCTTGTTTTTTAAGGAATACGAAGCACATTCATAAACACCACTAATATTGATAGGTATTTCCATTATTTTGATAACCACTTATATATGTATATATATATATATATATATATATATATATATATATATATATATATATATATATATATATATATGAGTGACTTGCTTTTTACGAAAAATGAATAGCAATAAGACGGTGAATCTTGCATTTCAAGCGGAAATCAAAATGAATATTTTAACACTGATTTCTGAGCACTTATTTTGAAAGGTCACAAAATGGGAGACTTGGCGACTTCTGATTAGCTGGATTTCACTTTCTGTTTACCATATGGAACTCGCGATTGTTATTTCTGATTAATTATCTTTATAATATCTATTTCTGTGAAGAATAAGGGATCAGGTGGTACCCAGACACATTTTCACGAAGAAAGGTTTATTTAAAACTATTTTTTATCTTAAAAAATAGCAAAAAAGTTTTTGACAATTCTAGAAGCTTTAGATTATGACTTTATTTATGCAATCTTTGGACTCTGATGAATATTCAGATGAAAGTAGCATTGTCTGTTCCCCCCCCCCCCCGATCTGGTCAGGTAACTGATGAATAAAATATTGCAGATAATTATTTAGGTGAAATGATTCCATTGGATGTCTCTGGACAAGTTGAACTAAAAGTCAAACAGCGGAAAGGTAGAAATCTTGAGCAGAAGAAATCAAAACGTAGGAAGAGAAAAAGACCCATTAGAAATGATACTTCAGATGACGATATAAGTATGGAAGGCGACAAATTGAATGAAAAGATATCCAAAAAGAAATTATTAAATTGGAAAAAAGCAAATCAAATGTTGGCTACTGAATCCGAAGAAATGTGAACACTTGAAGAGACCCGGGCCAAATTGCACAATGAAATCTCCGTATGAACTTTTCCAAATGTACTTTGACTCGGAGATCATAAAACATCTTACCGAAGAAACTTTAAGATATGCTCTACAAAAGAATAATAACGCATTTTCATTATCTGAAATGGACATACAAAAATTTATCGGAATCGTCCTATTTAGCGGATGTCACGTTCTGCCACAGGAAATTTTTATACCTGATTAAAAGTTACAATATTAAAAAAAATGTATATTTAATTACATAAATAATATAGAATAGTCGTTTCAGGAGGTTTTAAATGTCTACTTCCTGGAATTTAGCGTAACATACGGCTTGGATGTTCATACGCGGAAGAAACAAGCGTTAACCCCATCAGGTGCCAAGTCTCCCCTTTTAGGACCCTATCGTAAATTCTATACGAATGCAGATTTTTAAAAACTTTAAACTGCACATCAGTTGAGACAAGTAATGTACTTAAAAAATACATTAGATTCTATTTAGACGATGCGGTTCATATACCGTCGCTCGTATCAGTTACATATTTCTTTTAAGGGCCTGTTTCAAATTTTTTCGAGAAATTTATGAGGGTAGGTGGAGATGAGGAAATTAAGAGTAACTTTAAAACCTAATTTCTGGTGCTTGAATATAAATTTTCTAGGTCTCAAGGTTAGTAAAATTTCTCGTGATATTATTACAAGACTTAGGAAATGCTTAATCAAAGTTCAGGAATCCTACAGTTAAAAACGAATGCGTAAAATTTATCGTTTTAAACAAGATAATCTCGTGGAATGAACTGAAAATTCTCCATGTTAGTATAATTTTTTTCTTTTTTCTTTTATAATGTAACTAGCTGAATACCCGTACTTCGTTACGGAGTACATTCAAATTAAATACAACGGTCAATGTATGCAATTAATACCCAATAAATAAATAAATAAATAAATAAATAAATAAATATATATATATATATATATATATATATATATATATATATATATATATATATATATATATATATATATATATATATATATACATTGAAGTGCCACTGAATTAGGGATACCTACCTAGTAACGAGTTGGGCCTCCTCTGGTCTTGATAACGGCTGCCACACGACGAGGCATAGATTCAACAAGTTTCTGGAAACGTTCCACGGGAATGGCTTGCCAAATATTGGCTAAAGCTGTCCATAATTCAGTAAGGTTCTTTGGTGCTGTGTGATGGCCTTTCACACCTTGTTCCAAAACATTCCAAAGACGCTCAATAGGATTTAATTCTGGGCTTCTAGGTGGCCAATTCATGACAGAGAAGTCAGAGGAATGCTCATCCAACCAGCCAGTAGCCAACCGGGACTTGTGAGAGGTACAGTTGTCTTGCTGGAAAACTCCATTACCGTGCGGATAACAGAACAGCATAAACGGATGGAGGTGATCACCCAGCAACTCTACGTATCGAATTACATTGAGGGAGGTTGGTACACTCACCAAAGATCCCAAACTGTGCCACGAAAAAACACCCCAGACCATTATTGAGCACCATGCCCTTGTACAGTTCCAGCCAGGCATGCAGGATCCATGGCTTCATGAGCCTGACGCCATATTCTCAGCCTCCCGTCGGCGTTAAGTAGTCGGAATCGAGATTCATCACTCCATGCTACTCGTTTCCAGTCCTCTATACTCCAGTCTCTCTGCTCTCTTGCCCAGGCAAGACGTGCAGCCCGATGGCGAGTATAGAGCAATGGTACTCTCGTAGGTCGACGGCTCCCGAAACCCACACGGTGAAGCGAGCGTTGCACAGTCCGTTTACTGACTGTACGACTGGCACCGTCATTAAACTGGGTGGTAATTTGAGCTAATGTTTGGCTTCGCTGGCTACGCCTGAGCCGTCTCTCACCACGCACTGTCAAGGCTAATTGTCCTTTGCAGTTTGCCCGATCGCTAGTTTTTTTACACCATCCATGTATTCTTGGTATATTCTTGACACTGCCGACCTTGAAAATCCTAGTTGTCTGACGATTTCGGAAATTGAATGGCCCATGCGTCGCGCACCTACGATTTGTCCGCGATCGAAGGCGTCTAAATCAGGAAGTTTACCCATACTGGGAATTCCAACAACTAATTCAGAACAACCACAGTACGCGCTATATATGCAGTTACCACAGCGCCCTCACTTGCGCATACATGATGCGCAGCGCTACACAATTTGCATAGGCTTTGCTATCCCTAATTCAGTGGCACTTCAGTGTATATATATATATATATATAATAAATACAACGATCAATGTATGCAATTGATGTAAAAAAGCAAAAAATATATTTATAAAAAAAAATAATGTAGAAGAAAATATTCAAACTAAATCATATAGAACATACTAAAGAATATAGTACAGTTTGAGGAACATTTCTTTTGCTGTAATTTAATATTGTTTTCGATAATGTCCAATCGTCTGCCGCATTAGCAAGAAAAAGAAATATATTTTTTTGTCTATTTCGTTGTTATGCACGTAACGCAAAATTAGTTTAAAGTATCACAAAAAGAAAAGAAACCACGTGATCAGCATTTAATAAATTAAATTCTAAAAATTAATCTTTGAAAATTCACCAAAAATCAGAAAGTGGAGGTAAAGATTAGAAAAATATTTCATTTTGAAGGAATTTTTATGATCTTTCTCGTGATATAAATTTTATAACCCTCAAATTATTATTTTAAATGCAAACTTTAAAAAAGTTACAAAAACAGCTTAAAAATTTAATTTTAAAAAATCTAAGAATTTTTCAAAAATCTTTCTTAGTGCACCCCTACACTATAAGAAGAATCGCCATGCAAAATTTCAGTACTTAAGGTCCAGCGGTTTGGCTTGTGCGTTATGTATGTCAGTCAGTCAGTCAATCAGTCAGTTACGGAACTGTTTTATTTATATAGATAACTACAATCATAAGTAATATGGATTATTAATTTTTGAAACCTTTGTAACTAATGATGAAACAAAAGAAAATGAAAGCTGTATGTATTCTGACATCGAATAGTCAGGTATTAAGAAATATAGTGAAAATTTGCAGTTTAATAATGGAAACAATAGGGCTTTCTAAATCTTATGAAATCCTATTTCATTTTCTACAGCTCTTTAAGGTATTTTTGAATGATTTGTGAATGATTATACTTAAACGTAAAATTGTATTTTTAACTGTTAACTTTTAAAATAAAGGATAATAAAAGAGTCATATATATTTGATACTTAGTATTGCGCGAGCACAAAAATTTTACGGATTTTCTTCAAAAATAGTTGATGCCTATAGAGGACTATATTATGAGTACACATACACTATACTTGTATACTCAGTTATAAACTCTAATTGAAACCTCTGACAAACACAATGACATTTGAAGTATTAAAACTAATTTAGATCCAAATTATATATATAGTTAACAAATTAGCTTATACTGATCATTGTTAAGTACTAAAAAATTTTTAAGGCATCAAAAATGAAAGTACTACTTAAAGTTCAAAGTCATATGAAAATAGTGTAGTCTGGGATATAGTCAAACATGGATTAAAATAAGCTTTCCTATTACAAAATGAATGTCCTCACACCTGTTTAGAGTTTAATCTTTTCAATCTGGTGCTTTTATCGTATAGTGTAACGAGCTTCCACGGTGTGGGCTCGACATTGAACTCCGACAAAAGCATGGACGCTCATGGACTATTCTCTCATAGGGACTGATGTTCCCTTATCTATTTGATACTTGGTACTTCCATACCGCAATTGTTTTGGATAACAAAGAAGCCAAAACAATTGCGGTATGGAATGGACGAAAAAGGCAAGTAGAAAAAATTATTCTATAGAGTTTATAGCTCACTTCTACCCAGACTTGGGTGTATATAATTTGAAGTGGCACTCTAAATGAATTTGATACAAACACAGTTTATACATGAAACAATGTTTATCGAATTCGTTGCACATATAGAATTTGCTTTTACAGCAATAAGCATACGTACTACTTGTACGGAATATATATATTAGCATTCAATAAAAATACACTTTGACTTACTCACAAACCAGCAGAGAGTCAAACCAGCAGTTCTGCTACGTAAACTTTGGGCCTGCTAAGCACAAGCGCCGGTTAACACCTGGAACTGCTTACCTCGTAGCTCCCTCTCGCTTATCTATCAACCTTAACAACCTTTTTCAACCTTCACAACCTTTTCATTAATCAAGCTGCATGGTATTTATACCAAGCGCGTATGCCGAAATTAGCATATCTCAAGCAGCTTCTTTAATTCATTCACTCAAAAGTTCGATTCTTGTGAATCGAATCTTATGTATACATTACAATTCTCAGACTGGAAATTTTTGCTTTGGTGGTTAATCTATGAGAAAATGATGGTGCAGATTAATCTATTGAAAGTTTCATCAAGGTTTGAAAAGTAACAGTGTATCCCCCCTATCCTGAAATTTAATGATTTTATGACAAATTTAAGTCAATTTAGAGAGAAGCTTTAACCCTTCAGCGGGCGCTTCAATTTTTGGAACACCAGTAGGCGCGCGACGCACAAAGTGCAACTTCTCTTTCAACCTTGATTATTCCTTTTGAAATAAACTTTTTCTCTTGAAATTGAAAATAATGATTCTGAGTTTTATGACAAGATATAAAATGTTGATAATATTGAGATATATTTATAATTAAAGATGAAAGAATGCAGATAGAATCGCCTTATTTCAAAACTGTGCGGTTTGGTGGATCTAAGGAAAACTTGCGAATTGATTCCTATTATGTCCAAAAACCTAAAAAACAATGAGATTGTCCATCTTCGAAATATGCGGGATACGAAATATGCATAATAGCTTCGAAATATGCATAATAGCTGCACATTGGATCGACTACATCAACTCCTGCTTTTGTCGTACTGTAATCCAGTATAATCGCTGTTTTTCCACGGTTAAATCACGACTAACAAATGAATGGAAAGGAATACATGGGTCAGAAAATCCGACCTGCATTAGAAAGGGTGTAGCTATAAATAGAAACTGATTAGAACATTCAAACCTTACATTTTCGTACATTCAAAATTACGAAAATGTTGCACTTTATACACCGGCTCGCCCGCTGAAGGGTAAATGTTTACTATGTAGAGCTATGGGAACGTAAATGATAATGTTCCATTTTTTTTTTAAGCTTAAAGATATCATTCATTGAACACACCCCACGCATAAAGAGGGGATAGAATGTTCAAGAGTTTTCAGTTAAAATGGATTACTAAATATTAATAAAGAAAAGAAGCTCCGTTGATACATCTATGCGGAGGAAGCAGCTGTGTAGTCTCGCCTCTGCAAGTATTAGGCCCGGTTTCGCATTCGAATTACCGAAGTGGGTGTCAGTAACGAAACCAGGAAGAATATTCGTTGGAAAGCGTTTCTTGTCAAACCATTTCTATCTTCGGGTAAGATTCGCTAGAGTGGCGTTGTGAGTGGTTTAAGTTGGGGCGAAAAGAGTACATTGAACTGCTGTTCAGATAAACTTCAATTTTGTACTTCTTACTAAGTGATGTATTAAATTAAACGGAAAGTTCGAGAAGGCAGTCATTTTGAGAAACTATAAATATTTTCTTTTATTCTTGTATATGAAAATAAAAATTTCTCCGAAGGAAATTAAAAGTTAACTGAAATGAGGAGAAATTAAACATTTAGAAATTATATAAAAGTTTATTTGATACAGGGCAATGGATAAATAAATTAAACGTTCGTTTTATTGAAAACTGAGTAACACAATTTAATGGTGTTAAACCCATTCTAATGTATGGGTTCGAGTTTTTTAGAGCTTATTAATAGGTACCATGACCTTTTAAAAACAACTTTCGAACCCATAAAATTAAAGTGGCCGCAATCTACTTGCAACAGGGGAATTTTTTAGATATCTCGAGAATCAAATCTTGAACTCTCCAACATGATTTCTGTCTAGTGAACAAGTGTCTTGGACATTTAATTGATTTTAATATACTCAAACCGTGATTAAATTAAAAAAAAACTTGTTACTTATAACTACTGTTAAAATTTGCATCTTCGATGTTAAAAATATATTTTGCTATTAACTTTTCATTAAACTGATCTTTAATTCCTCAATATATTTTGTGTTATACTTTCCTATCTATTATTTTTATACATTGTTAACAGTTTCTCTCTCACTTGAAATAAGGTATTTATACAAAGGAGCTTACACGTTTAGTTACAGTTCAGTAACCCATGCCCGAAGCTCTGTGCAAGAAGGATACAGATTTTTTTTTCTGAATGAAAACACTATCTTAACGTTGAGTGTTATGTATTTTGATGCAGTTAACTTGCTAAGAAATTTGAATGATAGTTCATAGACTCATATGTAAGTGAGACCCTTCAAAGCATTTCCTTTTGAACATTTTTATTGAACTTGCAATATTAATTATGCGAATTTTTTCAGGCTGAATTCTAGTTATTTTATTCCTTCTCATCTACCTCTAGTTTAAGTTGGGATAAATTTTGAAGGTAATAAACAGGTTGGAGCAAGTTCTTTTCCTTAAGGTGAATGGAAACTCCTATCCATATCACAAATGCTTATTTTTACAGCCTAATAAAGAACGTAGCTTTTCATTTTCCGTGTTAAGCGTACATATAATTAACAATAAAGATAAACAACACAATATTATAATTTATCAACAGGGTTTCTCATTGTCATAGTATCTCATGTCCAGCTATCTAGTGCTCACAACACTTGACCTTTTAATTAAGACTTACTATAGAAATTATTAGGAGAATAGTGGAAATTTAGTTTCAAGTTTTTAAATTTAATAATGATAAATTTATTTATTCTTACTACAAAGTTTTTATGCAATTTAAAGATAATTTTCGTCCATTAAATGTGAATTAAAGTTGTAAAAGTTAGAATAACGAATTTACCAGCAATGAAAACTATAATTGAATTTGGTAAACTGCAGATGGAAAATTGTCATGCCTTCTGATATTTCCGAATAGTCGTATTCGATTTCTGGCTGAGCACCAATTCTCATTCCATTTGATACGCCTCCTCAAACGACAGCGTCCACTTATAAGAAAGGGAAGGTAAAAAGATTGGCATCGCTAGCAGCTATGGACCTAGGCTTTTATGAATAACTCCTCAGCAAGCATAGCCGAATTGCCTTAAATTTTACTGATGACTATTTCTAGTAATAACGGAAAAAACCTCATTCAATATTTGCAGTATATATATATATATATATATATATATATATATATATATATATATATATATATAAATATATATATATACTCACAGGGAACTTTTTTTGTTGTATCTACAGAAGGTCGTTCGCACTTTATGGAAACGATTTTGATAATGGAAATGAAGTTTCATGTATAAATGTCGGATTTTTTGCGGCTATTTGCTTCTATCTGATAGCCATGGTTCTTTACAATAGCTCTGGCTCGAATTTTCCATGAAAGTAAACTTTTTCTTAGTACTGTCAAGTCAATTTTACACCATTCCTCTTGGACCGTTTTCCAAAGTCCATTCAATGTTCTTGGATGCCGTTTTCCTAAAGCTCGATATAATAAACCGAAAACGCAAAGTCTGTTGGAGAAGCGTCAGGTTATTTTACAGGTAATTTTCATTAAATGGGATGCACTTTATTCCTGTTTCCGATTCTTTCTTTTCTAAATAAGCGGCAGTTGATTTAGACGTGTGACTAGATGTTTTGTTCATATGAAGATCAACTTTATCAATGTCCTTTCCATGTAAGGCTGGAATTTCTTCTTCAAAAATTGGTTCTAAAATATTCTAATGATAGTAGAATGAATTAATTTTGGCTGTACTTGAGACTTTTTTTATTTTTAATTTGCCGTTGTAACAAAATCCTGCAACTATCATGAATCCCTTTGGGAACTTTTCTGTACACTGACGAAGCCATTTAGTACGGTCATTCCCGTCAGTTGAACAATAGAAAATTGATATTTTTTTATTACAGTCCCTTAAATACACCCATGCCTCATCGAATGTTACCACAAATTTTCCATTTTTCAGCAGCTAGGTGTTTTTCATATAATTTTCTACAAATTGTTTTTCTCTCAGCAATATGCTTTGGCAAAAGCAGATGAACTTTAGGTTTAAACATCTTTTTTTTACTTCAAATCTTTATGAATGAATTTACTTACAGTGCCAGAAGATATTCGCAGTTTCGATGCAATGGATCTTTGAATCGGCGGATTTTCTTTTAAGATCAGACTTCCCTTTTTTGATACTTACCTGCGTTCGAACAGTCTTAGGATGAGGTTTCGCGGTCATGTTTTCATTTTTACTTTCAGTTAGATGTTTTTTCCTTTCAAATTTAATATATTATAAGTGCCTTTTTTTGAAGTGCCATAACCCCAATTTTTATACCGCTTTAAATTTGTTGATACGAATATTTCTCCTCGGAAAGCGCAGATACGTAGCCTTCGAGCCATCTATCAATTTTATGTGTTACTAGCTGAAAACCCGCGCTTCGCTACGGAGTACATTGAAATTAAATACAACGGTCAATGTATGCAATTAATTCCAAAAATAAATAAATATATATATATTTATAATAAATACCACGATCAATGTATACAATTGATGTAAAAAAGCATATTTATAAAAAAATCGTAAGGGATATTTTTATAGACAAAATAAAGTCCAATCGTCTGCCGCATTAGCAAGAAAAAAATATTTTTTTGTCTATTTTTTTTTTGCACGTGACGATAAATTTATTTAAAGTACCAGAAAAAGAAATCACGTGATCAGCATTTAATAAATTAAATTCTAAAAATAAATCTTTAAAAATTCTCCAAAAATCAGGAAATGGAGGTAAAAATTCGAAAAAAATTTCATTTTGAAGGAATTTTTATGATCTTTCTCGTGATATAAATTTTATAACCCTCAATGTATTATTTTAAATGCAAACGTAAAAAAAGTTTAAAAAACAGCTTAAAAATTTAATTTAAAAAAATCTAAGAAGAATTTTTGAAAAATCTTTCTTAGTGCACCCCTACACTATTAGAAGAATCGCCATGCAAAATTTCAGCCCTTTAGGTCCAGCGGTTTGGTCTGTGCGTTGTATGTCAGTCAGTCAGTCAGTCAGTGAATGAATGAGTCAGTTACGGAACTGTTTTATATATATAGACTAGCTGAAAACCCGCACTTCGCTACGGAGTACATTCAAATTAAATACAACGGTCAATGTATGCAATTATTGCCTATATATATATATATATATATATATATATATATATATATATATATATATATATATATATATATATATATATACAATAATTACGATGATCAATGTATACAATTGATGTAAAAAGGATACATTTATAAAAAAATCGTAAGGGATATTTTTATAGACAAAATAATGTAGAAGAAGATATTCAAATTAAATCTAATATAAAGAATACTAAAGAATATAGTACAGTTAATATAGTACAGTTTCTAGAACATTTCTTTTACTGTATTTTAATATTTTTTTCGATAATGTCCAATCGTCTGCCGCATTAGTAAGAAAAAAAAATTTTTTTTTGTCTATTTAGTTTTTATGCACGTGACGATAAATTTATTTAAAGTACCAGAAAAAGAAGTCACGTGATCAGCATTTAATAAATTAAATTCTAAAAATTAATCTTTAAAAATTCCCCAAATATCAGGAAATGGAGGTAAAGATTCGAAAAAGATTTCATTTTAAAGGAATTTTTATGATCTTTCTCGTGATATAAATTTTATAACCCTCAAATTATTATTTTAAATGCAAACTTAAAAAAAGTAAAAAAAACAGCTTAAAAATTTAATTTAAAAAAAATCTAAGAAGAATTTTTCAAAAATCTCTCTTAGTGCACCCCTACACTATAAGAAGAATCGCCATGCAAAATTTCAGCCCTTTAGGTCCAGCGGTTTGGTCTGTGCGTTGTATGTCAGTCAGTCAGTGAATGAATGAATGAATGAATGAATGAGTCAGTTACGGAACTGTTTTATATATATAGATTATCAAAACAAAACAGTAGAAGACGACTATTCTGAAGTTGCCAAATGTTTATCTCAAAATGCAAACGCGGAATATAATTTTCAAAATCGTTTCCATAAAGTGAGAACGACCTTCTGTAGAATATTGGATAATTTAAATGGTAAGTGAATTTTACCCTATTTTATGTATCGAATTGCTCATTTCTCCCCCCCCCCCCAATTCTAAATCTTTACCCTTGTAACGCACATGTCAACAATATGAAGTAGTCATAGGTGAACTTTCTCGGATTCATACGTGTCATGCAGTTCCCTTTATAATATTTTAACCTGCACGTTTTAATGAATGACGGAAAATGGAGGCAATACCACACTATACATAAATTTTTTTTATTACGTATTTTTGTTCTATTCATATTCAACATTTTGGTTCGCGCATACTACCATTCCCCACGATTGAAATTTCAGTCTAATTTTGAATAATTAACCTATAAGGTATATTCCACCAACATTAACGTTCCAACGTAATTTTTCCTAACTGCTTACTATGAGTATATAAACTTTTTTAAAAATCTTGTTTGATATATCAATTAAGTAATATCATACTGTGTAACACCGGGAAACAATCGGGACAAAGAGTCGTTAATTTGAAAATCCTTATGACTCCATCTAGATTGAAATTTCACAATATATTTTTCTATCTACGACGTGATAAATATTTTCCACATTTCCTCTTGCTTCACAATAGCTCATTTCATTGTTTCTTGCTATTCAACGGCAATTTTGTTTGACTTCATACATCAATAAGCGTATATTTAAACGGTAGGCATTCCTGAATTCTCTATTCTTTTACGATTCATTTTTGTAATATTTACCTTTTGTATATATATATATATATATATATATATATATATATATATATATATATATATATATATATATATATATATATATATATATATATATATATATATAAATGAATGAATGAAAGATGCTGATACAAATTAATTATAATTAGTCTGTGTTTGTCAAGATATTAGTAATCCCTTACGATATCACTGATACTTTTGTCTCAC
This sequence comes from Dolomedes plantarius, assembly GCA_907164885.2. Lineage (NCBI taxonomy): Eukaryota > Metazoa > Arthropoda > Arachnida > Araneae > Dolomedidae > Dolomedes > Dolomedes plantarius. The sequence continues at coordinate 157,808,940 of OU015494.1, read as the reverse complement.
TGGAGCGAAAGTAGAGAAAATTCTAATTTTACTGTTATGTAAATTTTCTCCGTGTACGCATCTTTCGAGTTTGATGTGGTCTCTAAGAATCATATGCATATTATTTTATAATTTTCAGAAATAATTTAGTTAAATATTTACCCATATTTTACGTATTTAAAAAAAATTGGTTTTGATCGGTTTTGAGCGTTATGGTCATTTTTTGGCTACACGAGGACCGCAATGGGTATGAAAGACCAGGCAAACCGCGGTGCGCAAATCCGTATATTTTGGTTCCAAAGACTAGTGCCCTAATCATTCAGTTATATACAAAAAAACGAGTTTTTAAGGTTTTAATTTCCTTAACTAAATAAATTTCTTGTACCTGTTAATGTTAACATATTGAGTGGCACACCAGCCCGGTGTGACCCACCCAGATGGCGTGGTCTATCCTTAGTTCATAGTGTTGGGTTTATATATATATATATATATATATATATATATATATATATATATATATATATATATATATATATATATATATATATATATACTATATCTGTGGCTTGGTACAAGAAGTGCTTTTCCAAAATGACTTTGTTTGCTTATGTCTCTTTAAAAAATATTATATTCAATGTCCGAAGTACCCAAGTCTCTCCGATGTTTTAAAAGTGCTTTCTAAACCATTGTACAGATTTGGGTAGTTCTTACATTGAAAATAATATTTTTTTAAAGAGACATAAGCAAGCAAAGTCATCTTGGAGAAAACTGACTAAGGCACTTCTTGTACCAAGCCCCATATATATATATATATATATATATATATATATATATATATATATATATATATATATATATATATATATATATATAGCAAAAATAGTTACGAGGAAGGGGTAGTGTACTAATCTTGTACTGTTGTATTACTTTTCTGCCCTTTAAACGATATAATGAGTCACGTTTTTATAAAAAATATCAAAAGGGCTTGAGTGTGACTCTCCGATGAGCCACGTGGTACTTAATGTATTACACTTTGCACAGGTTTATGCATTAAAACTTTCGGGTAATCTTCAAGAAATTTAATATAAAAATATAAATTAATATTTACTTTAACGAGCAACTCATTTCAGCTTTTTAATCTTGTTCATGGTCAGATATCCGCTACTTTATAGCGATGCCTTCCATAGAGGACTCTCTGAGGGAAGTTGTATTTCAGTTGCAATAAAGGAAAAGCATAATCTTTATTATTCACACAACATCTTATGTATTTTGATTTTCCTTCCTAAAAATGGACTATAATTCTTCGGTATACAGTTACAGCATACTCAGGTATACAGTCGCAACATTTTTTTATGTGTACTCGTTAAACTTTAGTTCAAACTTTCTATATTTTCTGATATGAGAAGTTTGGTGGGTCAGATACAGATCAAACTGTTTTATAAATCAAACTAGCATAATTCAAATTTTTTAAGTAGTGTCAGCATTCCTAAATAGTATTCACGGTGCAAATCAGGACGATCACTTACATCATGTATGATTTTATTTAACCCTTCAGCAGGCACGTCAATAGTTGGAACACCAGCAGGCGCGCGTGGCACAAAGTGCAACGACTCTTTCAAGCTTGATTATTTCTTTTGTAATAACTTTTTTTTTTAAATTGAAAATAATAATTCTGCGTTTTATGACACGATATAAAATGTTGATAATATTGAGATATATTTATAAGAATGCAATGGCAATCGCCTTATTTCAAAACGGTTGATTGAATCTAAGGACAACTTGCAAATGGATTCCTATTATGTCCAAAAACCTAAAAAACAATGAGATTGTCCATCTTCGTGACATGCGGAATACTGTGTAATAGCTGCACATTGGATCGACTACATCAACTCCTGCTTTTGACGTATTGTAATCCAGTATAATCACAAGTTTACCACGGTTAATTCACAACTAACAATGAATGGAAAGGAATACAAGGGTCAGAAAATAAGACCTGCATTAGAAAGATGTAGCTATAAATAGAAACTGCTTAGAACATTCAAACCTTACATGTAAAAACAAACCATTAAAAATTACTAAAATGTTGCACTTTGTACACGGGCGTGCCCGCTGAAGGGTTAAGGGAAAATTGATGTAAATTTTTCCGATATGTCTCATTCTACTACAAACTTGTACTATGTGTACTATACTTATACTATATTATCTATATATATAAAACAGTTCCGTAACTGACTGACTCACTGACATACAATGCACATACCAAACCGCTGGACCTAAAGGGCTGAAATTTTGCATGGCGATTCTTCTTATAGTGTAGGGGTGCACTAAGAAAGATTTTTGAAAAATTCTTCTTAGATTTTTTAAAATTAAATTATTAAGCTGTTTTTGTAACTTTTTAAAAATTTGCATTTAAAATAATAATTTGAGGGTTATAAAATTTATATCACGAGAAAGATCATAAAAATTCCTTCAAAATGAAATCTTTTTCGAATCTTTACCTCCCCTTTCTGATTTTTGGTGAATTTTCAAAGATTAAATTTTAGAATTTAATTTATTAAATGCTGATCACGTGATTTCTTTTTCTGGTACTTTAATAAATTTATCGTCACGTGCATAACAACTAAATAGACAAAAAAATTTTTTTTTTCTTGCTAATGCGGCCGACGATTGGATATTATCCAAAAAAATATTGAAATACAGTAAAAGGTATGATCCTCAAACTGCACTATATTAACTGTACTATATTTTTTAGTATGTCCTATTAGATTTAATTTGAATATTTTCTTCTACATTATTTTGTCTATAAAAATATCCCTTACGATTTTTTTATAAATATATTTTTTTGGTTTTTTTTACATCAATTGAATACATTGATCGTCGTACTTATTATATATATATATATATATATATATATATATATATATATATATATATATATATATATATATATATATATATATATATATATATATATATATATATACATATATATTATATTTTCCTTTGGCATTAATTGCATACATTGACCATTGTATTTAATTTGAATGTACTCCGTAGCGAAGTGAGGATTTTTAGCTAGTACTACATAAATATTTCACTATACGACAAATTTGTCTCATTTTACTTCTCTCTTTTCCGTTCGAAATCCCTAATATGCTCTGTTAAAGATAAAATATCGTGATTGATACCATAAATACCGAATTACTTGATTCCGAACAACAATTTTATAATTGTTCTCTTTGATTATACAATGCTCTTATCTGTGGAAATTTCCTTAAACCAAGCTTATGTTTGATAAAATCATATAAAGTCCTATTCAAATTCAGTAAATCAGAAAGCAGATGGAATAATAACTCTAAGAAAGTAGGATGAAATGAACCGCATAACAGTTAATATACTATTTTTTTATTCTTTAAAAGTTGGAGTGCCTACTGCATTGAGGATTCCTTTTATGGCATAGGGATAATGAAGTACACGAAATGACCAGACACCTTTTAACAACACCCCCCCCCCTCTCGAAAAATATTTACTTACAGTTAAACATAAAAATTATAGAATTGTCAACCACAAGTGGACGAGCTTAGAGTATCTCGCCAGACCTCTAATCACTCACCGCGGAGTTTTTCTTCTTCACTCCCTAGAGTTCCGACTATGACGTCAACGAATCATTTTGATTGGTGATGGGATGACCACGGAATTCACCATCAGCGGTTTACGAAACAGATTCTCAAATATTTCACTACAAAAGTATTTTAAGAAACAGTAATATAACAACATAAATAAGTATTTGAGCGTAGTAAGAGCCTTAAATTACCATTAAGGAATCTTCCCCATTGCTCAAATTGTAAAAATCAAAAATAGACTCAAATCATAAATATATTTTTTAAAAATTTTCTCCCCGTCTCAAGCTTTTCGGCCATCATTCGACGAGTTAGAATAGGTCGAAAATTTCCTAAAAGCATCATCAGTATTAAAAACTAAACTAAATTGAAAAACTAAACTGTCAAGTTTGGGGAAAATTCTTGAGATGACCATGTCGTCCAGGTTACAAAGTAGGCAAGCAGCTACCCTGGTCACTCCAATTCTTATGTAAAAATCTGGACTTTGGTAATCGACGATGTAGTTGATCGGGCTTTCAATTAGGTGTTCCCGACTACGAAAGATTGGTTGATTCAGAGCGCTACGGTCATTTTTTGCTACACAAGGGCTAACAAAATGCTGAGGGAGTTTGATACTTTAAGTCCCGAAAATTTGAAAACTATGCTGTGTAGTCATCGTTTTGACTATTTTCTGCCGAGTTAACTAATGCTATCGACGCCGCCGAGTAAGTATGAATGACTTCTACAGGAGGGAATGCTTACCAATCTAAGGCAAGTTTAAAAAAAAAATTATCTTTTGCCAAGATTTTTACCTCTGCGGTGTCCTAGATTACAAGCTTTAATTCTTACATTGGTTGTAAATAATTTTAACTGCACTTGAAGCCTTAATAAATTGTTCGTTTGTATATAATTTTGTTGTGATCTTGCCTTAGAACTCTGATAGTGTGAGATAGGCCAAAAAATTTACTCCACTTTACTTTACTGTTTGTTCCCATTATTTACATTTAGATTTTAAAACTATAGATTTTGATATATGTTGGAAAAGAGAATGTCTCAATTCTTAACGCAAACATTTTAATTATACAAGTTTTTAAGTAATATGCGATACATTACTCAGTGATACCAATTATCTTATAGTTCTTTTCTTTAAAAGAAAAAGGATTGAATTTAGATCAGGAATGCTTGTTTCTTTAACTATTATTCTCTTGAGATTATGGGAATAATTTGATAATGGCATTTTAACTCGGGCAAAATTCCTATCAGTATTTGCCAAATTGTTACCAATTCAATGTTGACTGAACACCAATGTCTATCATCTTGTTTTAAATTAATATACATGGGAATAGAAAAGATTTTAATAAGTTTAACAAGCCTGTTTATCGATAATTGAGTCATATTAATGTTTAGCTAGAGCTAGTTTCCTAACTTTTCTATTTTAAATCTAACTATTCTTTCCTGGTGTTTTAATAGTCTCCCCTATCATAGCTTCACGGTTCTTAACTGTGTCTAGGAAAAGTAAAATTGCAAGACTTATGCGGAAAGGTAATTGCCACGCTTATAACTATACACAAATTGTGAGCTTCTAGGAAAACTAATTCCAATTAAAGTGATATTCTAAAATAGTTAAATAGCTATAATATGAAACTCCTACATCAGAAATGATTAGAAACAACAGTTTGTCAGTTATTTGAATCAAGTAAACTAAAAATCTATTTCAAGACTGCTGATTTGTCAGATAATCTAGAACATTAAGGTTTGTGATTAAGAGGATTGACCAAAAATGTAGTGTTGGATAAATATCAGCGAAGTTATTTTTTAATGAAATTCATTTAATTTTTTTCAGATATATTTTCCAATATCAAACAGCACGAAGGCTACTTTTTTATTAAAAATTTTTATCGCAAATTTTAATTGCTGCTTCTACAATACACATTTGAAATGTTATTATAATTGTTATATACACAGTCCAGTCATATTAATGTGACCACCGCCTACTTTTGACGTCAACGTTAAATAACCAAACGCAGAAGGCACGTGTCATCAGCAAATTTGGTGGATATATAAAGTGTGCTGTAGGCATTCGGAAAACATTTCAGTTCTTGCAGTCATGGAGAAACGGAGCGATTTATCCGATGTCCAAAAGGGCATGATCATTGGCTTTCGGTGGAAGCATTTCCGAAACGGCTAATTTTGTAAACTGTTCGCGGGCCGCTGTGGTAAAAGTATACCATGCATGGCAAAATGACACTATCCAAAATCAGCGACGTGGCAAATGTGGTGTACCACGGGTCATAGATGGCTGAGGTGAATGACAGCTGCGGAGATGCGTTCGGGCGAATAGACATGCAACCGTTGAGCAACTAACCGTCCAGATTAACCAATGGGCTACCAACAGTGTCTCCACAACAACGGTTCAGCGAACGTTGCTGGGTATGGGCCTCCGTAGCAGACGCCTGGTTAATGCACCTATGCTGACTGCTGTTCATCGGCGACGAAGGCTGGAATTTGCACGCCAGTACCGCAACTGGACTTCCACTGAGTGGAGACAGGTGTCTTTTTACGATGAATCACGTTTTATGCTCCATCGGAGAGATGCACGTTGGCGTATACGGCGTAGCACGTCTGAAAGCAAAAACCCTGCAACAATTGCCGGAAGGGTCCAAGCTGGAGGAAGGAGCATTATGGTCTGGGGAATGTTTTCGTGGTATTCTCTGGGTTCACTCATCATTGTGGAAGGCACGATGGATCAACACAAGTATGCATCTATCCTTGCGGACCATGTTCACCCCTACATGCGAATTGTTTTTCCTCAGAATGATGGCATCTACCAGCAGGACAATTCGACGTGTCATAAAGCTCGCAGTGTACGTGCGTGGTTCGAAGAGCACCAGGATGAGTTTACCGCACTCCCTTGGGCAGAAAATTCCCCGGACTTGAACCCAATCGAGAATCTGTGGCACCACCTCGATCGGGTTGTTCGCACCATGGATCCTCACCCGCGTAACCTAGCGCAACTGGCCACGACACTGGAGTCGGCATGGCTCAACATCCCAGTGAACACCTTCAGGAACCCAATTGACTCTCTTCCTGCACGTCTCGCAGCGGTCCGCTCTGCGAAAGGTGGTTATTCTGGATTTTGACAGGTGGTCACATTAATATGATTGGACTGTGTATTACTTCAAAGCATACGTAACATATCGGATACATCAAAATATAATCTGTGAGAACTAATCTCAATATATGTTTGTATTGTTATTTGTAAACAAACAAAATGAATTCAACACCTGTGCTTTATTGATACATACAATTCCCTTTTCTTTCTTTTGACAATAAGCTTTATTATGCTCTATTATTATGTCTTTTATTCCTCATGCTTACATCTCGTATCGGCTGTTTATTGTTTTTGGGATCCTAGCTAGGAATAGCCAACTTGAGATTTAGTACCGTATTTTTCACACCATAAGACCCATATTTTTACAAAAAAGAAAAAAAATCTACTTAAAATTGGAGTGAGTCTTATGGTCTGAAGGTAACATTGAAATAAAGTGAATATTTTGTTATATATATATATATATATATATATATATATATATATATATATATATATATATATATATGAAACAATAACGTTTTCCTTCATTAACTTTATCTTACCGCAATAGAAGAACATCGTCCCTCATTTCTGAATTTGACCTAAGTATTCCAAATTAATCCATTAGATTCTCCCTCAAAAAGCCACACGCGGCCAACAGTTATATAAGGTCGAATGTCGTGGAACATTCGAAAACCATCACCCCATATGACGTGTTATGGTCAGGTGTCACCTTTCAATCAATTAGAAGTTTTGCGCGCCTGAACTCTTCGTTAACATCAGCGTTCTTCTGCGTCTTTTTTCAGCTTTTGTGTGTTCGTATTCAAACCCAACATGACGTGAGTTTTAACTCTCCGTCCATATCTTCGCAGCGTTGCGCTGCCGTGATTTTTCTCAAAATAAGTGATCTGTAGAAATGTTTGATGTACGGATGTCCAGCGACAAACTACCTTATAATAAAAGCCTTTAGAAGTGAAGCTGATTCCTGCGTCATTCTGGAAGTGTCCTTTTCTCTCCAGCCAGCCTGCATCAATATGCCAGCCACTCGTTTAGCTGAAACAGTCACGACTACTCTTCTCAGTAATTTTAAATCTCCCTACTTGGGGAACCATCGCCTACCCCGGTTCCAAGACTACGGATTAAATCGAAACTTTTCCGAGTTACCCCGGATTTATTTCACACACACACACACACAAACAAACACACATATATATATATATATATTTTCTCAATTAAGTAAGAAATTGAAAACATCTTTCTTTACCTAACAAAATACAACATATTTTTTCCTAAAAATCCTCCCATAAATTTGAGGTGCGTCTTATGGTCCGAAGAATACGGTATATTACTTTTTAAGGGATTTCTTCTCTCATTGTACTACAAGACACTTCATTAAACTAATCCCTAAATTAATTTGTGCCAGACAATGACCGAAGGGCTAGGGCGCTGGCATTCGGTACTGAAAGCCGTGGGTTCGAGTTCCACCCTTGGCATGGACGTTTGTAGTCGTTTGGAATAATCGGCTTTAAGCAGTAGGTCCCGGTCTAATTCTGTACGTCAGAGGTAAACTATCATATGTGCAAAATTCCAATTTTTTCAGGAGAGCTTTTCAGGACAGCTTTGTGATGGTTTACCTCTCATCAGGACTTTCATATGCGATAGTCTACTATAAGTCCATATTTAACCCACCATCTTCTTTTGCATATATGACAGTTTTCCGCAAAGAAGCTCCATCCAAAAGGAGTCACTTAAATAAAAATATCGAAAATGAAGAAAATTCAATTATGATAGTTTACCTCTAGCGTACAGAATTGGTTCTCCTGCAGTAAAAAGTTGACCCAAACCAAACTTAAATTAAACTGACATAAAAATCCATTTTCGGAAATGTGAGGATGCACTGAGTGCTTTTGAGCTCAATAACATGGCCTTTATCAGTGTTGATACAGTGTAGTGTCTAACCGAGAGATAATTGGAATTGCAGAGAACAAGACACAATTGCCTATTGAATCTTGAGTCACAACAATATCGAACAGCTTCCGAACTATTCTTTTTCTTCACTCAAGTTATCGTGATAACATTCTGGAATGTGGCATTATTCACACTTTCACTTCGCCATATCATAAGGTTACAACCAGACGCGCACTCGCGTAACAGAAAAATATTTATAGATTAAATTATATGCTTTTGAAATGTTAAATACTATAATATAGATTTTAAATATATCAACTAATTTTGATTTAAAAAATCTAAGATCGTTCTTTCATATCTTAAAATCATTTAGACAGCAATTAATAACTGTGCGCCGGAAGCTCATATAAGTAAAAATGCTAGCAAATTAATCAAAAACTAATTGGTTCATATAGATGTATTTTTCCCTAGGAACTAGATGAATTCAGGATAAGTTTTCGGGATCGTGTTTCGGCTCTATAAAATTTTTTTTAGACATCCCAGTGTAGCATTAAACCCAGGTTTAAAATCTAATTTTAAATGGAAGCATTCAGTCACTATCTACCAAGATGAGTAGATAAGGCGATTATTCAGATATTACGTATTCTGGAGGAAATAAACATTATTTACGGAAGAAAGAATGGGAATAAGATATCTAACTCATGCACACAGTAACCCTTTTCCAATAAAGAGTGATACAAGAACGGGGTAATTTTTTATTTTTGCTGTTGCTATTAGCATGGATAATTCCACCTCAGATAGGTTTAACAACTATGCACCAGTAAATGCAAAATATTTCGCCATTTAAAAAAAATCAACTATCATTTTTTAAAATTTTATCGTAGCATAATTTTTTTTACTTCAAAACAGTTATTTTGATTGTGTATTTAAAAGGTCGACAGTATGTTATAGAAAATGGTAGGTAAAGAACTAGGGGCTATAAATTTACCTATCGATGAATATCTTAGAAGCCCAGGGAAGTTATCTGTTTTGTGATTTTGAATTTCTAAAGGTATAAAATTCAGAGCCCGAAAATCTTGAAATTTTTTGTTTTCTTTTGATGACTCGCTTGCAGCGAATGAACTGACTGGATATATATATATATATATAAAATTTTTGAAGTTCGAAACAGAAAACTAGGTTATTTTAACAAGATAAGGTTACGAAAGCATTCTATGTTTTAGTCTACTGATCTGGTAGCGATACGAAAAGGAATCTTTTTTCTTTCGAGAGTTTACGCGAATGCATTCACTGTAAAAAAAATACCGAATTCTGAATTCTTTCTGAAATATAACTTTTTTACAATTTTAATTGTTAGTGGACATTAAATGGACATTTAGATTTTAGAAAGATTGTAGCAAATAAAAAATTAAAGTTATTGCAGTGAAGTATTCTGAAGTTTTCCTGTAAATTTCGAGTGCGAATTTTTCCTTCCAGATGCATCGAAACTGTGTTTGGTTTTCTATACAATGCTGAAATCCATTTCATCTGTGATATAAAATTGAATCTAGTGTTCCATTTCATAGCAAGTGTTTGATGGAAAAGAAACCTCCAGTTTTTTATTTCGTCCTCTCCAACTAATCTTCCGCATATCCTGAATTGTTGGCTTCATAACGTGAAACAGACACGTCGTACTACAACAAGGTAGATTTCACTTTATACCTTGAAGGATAAATTCTATTCATTTTAAAATCCCTGAAGTACTAAAACAGCCTCTTCCAACCAATGCTGCCGAATACGAAGCCTACAGCTAACAACAATCAACCTCCTGAATGCATGCTAAGTTTTTCATCACACCACGAATCCTTTCTTTGAAACATTTGAGAATAAGCCTATCAGAATCATTATGGGTCGTAATCTGCAGTGCAACGTTTGAAAACAATTGAGATATTGTAGACCTAACTTTGTACTAACTGTTCTTAAACATTTAGTTTTATCGCACATTTTTCATATTCGTTGAAATTCTGTTACTGGCACAATGTGATAAGTTCCGAGCGGTTTCTTGCGATCCGGCAAGTGAGTTTGAGGTCTTCCAGAACGTGGTTTTGCCTAGGTATTGCTTCTATTTTAGAAGCATGTCACCTTGCTTACTGTGTTATTTGTGTCAGTTTGTTACAAAATTATTACGTTTTCGAAGCTCTTGGCTTTGCGACAGGGTAAATCAAAATACTCCAAAATTGCTTTAATCGGATTAACAAACCATTAATCATATCGTATGGGCTGCCGCTTCTTTAAATACTTGTGTGGCTTTCTAAGATCGGAAACTTTAGCGTAAAATGGTGTTTTACATATTGAGAAACATATTTGAAAATTGGACCCTACACTCACACGCAAAATTAAAATTATTGTACCAATGGGAGATTTGTTTAATAATAAATTGTGATACAGTGATTTATGGAGTCGTTAAGCATCCTCCTTTTTATCTGGAAAGGCTGACTCTTTGGAAATTCAGACTGTGAGAAACAGCTTAAAAGAACTTCCCAACGTGATGTTTCAAGAATGAAACACTGCATCCCTTTTTTCCCTTTTGAATGATAGATAGAGAACTTTTAAAATAAGCATTAGTTCGTATTTTTCTGTCAATTCAAATCAAAATTTGATAATTCAGTTTTTTTATTGTGAAATAACTGGAAACAGGAAAAATCCTACTTCCTATCACTTTTTTTCTTATAACTAGCTGAGTAACATTTGGTGAACACCTTCCGAAGCCTACTGTCCAGACTCTTTGGTCCCCTCTTTCAAGTAATTTATATGTATACGTTTCGTGTTTATTTATTCTTCAAAACTTCTTACTGAAATAGCGTTTTAAAGCTGTTTCATCGTATTATGTCATACAAAAATGGCTTTATTTCCCCCGAAATAAATGCATCTTTTACGTATTTGCGGATGAATTAATGTACATATCATTTACATAAACAGTCATTAACTCTCCGAGAGGTTACGATTTTTTTCGTCTTCTTTTCATCTGGAATAAGCATATCTGACAAATTATTCCAGCCTCTACTTTGGTGCTCAAAAGCCTGAGAATTATACCATTTGAGAGACTTTGAATACCAATAATCTATCATAAACATTTCGAAACAAATTTGAAGCATGTGGCAGAAAAATACGTCTCTGATGCATACAGGGTTGAGGGCCCGGTAAAGGAATTATCTTTTTTATTTAATCACATTTAGCAATGATTTTTTTTTATATGTGTCTTAATTTAAAGATCATTATGCTTAATATAAACATTTGGTCAGGTTCAAATTCTGTTTTGAAAAAAGAATTTCAAAATTTAAAGGATATTTAGTTTTTGATACCTACTGATCCCATGGCTCTTTTTGTATAATTTAACTTTTTGAACCGGAAAGCTTTCAAAATAATTTGTCTCCTGGATTTATTATAATTAAATATTTTTTATTCATTTTGAACGGCAAAAGGATTTTTTTTCAGGGTTGATTTTACTTGTGGGAAAATATTTTCAGTTTTTATTCTCGATTTTTCTGAACCCAATTTGATTGAAAACATAAGAAACAAAATTCATAAACATATCATGGAAGGAAGTTTAGCTATTATATATTTTTTTAAAGATGGCTTGTACGACAGTGCAAGTATGAAAAATTGAAACGATTGGGCTGTATATTTAATGGGTAATCTCTATATATAAAACAGTTCCGTAAGTGACTGACTGACTGACTGACTGACAGATAACGCACACACCAAACCGCTGGACCTAAAGGGTTGACATTTTGCATGGCGTTTCTTCTTATAGTGTAGGGGTGCACTAAGAAATATTTTTGAAAAATTCTTCTTAGATTTTTTAAAAATTAAATTTTTAAGCTATTACTGTAACATTCTTTTAAGTTTGCATTTCAAATAATAATCTGGAGGGGGGCTTATAAAATGTATATCACGAGAAAGATTATAAAAATTTCTTTAAAATGAAATCTTTTTCGAATATTTGACTCCATTTTCTGATTTTTGATGAATTTTTAAAAATTAATTTTTAGAATTTAATTTATTAAATGCTGATCACGTGGTTTCTTTTCCTTTTGTGATACTTTAAACTAATTTTGCGTCACGTGCATAACAACGAAATAAATTGACAAAATTTTTTTTTCTTTCTAATGTGCAGACAATTGGACATTATCCCCCCAAAAAATATTAAATACACAGTAAAGAAATGTTCCAAAACTGTACTATATTAAATGCACATGAGGAAATGCACTATATTCTTTAGTATGTTCTATTAGATTTAATTTGAATATTTTCTTCTACATTATTTTGTATATAAAAATATCCGTTACGATTTATATATATATATATATATATATATTTGCATTAATTGCATACATTAACCGTTGTATTTATTATAAATATTTTTTTTTTGCTTTTTTTTGGCATTGATTGCATACATTGACCGTTGTATTTAATTTTAATGTACTCTGTAGCGAAGCGCGGGTATTCAGCTTGTAGGTCTATATTATTTAATTTAGAGACCCCAATAAAATACCTGTAAAAGATGGACTTTTGATTTTATGTTTTAAGAAGTGTTTATTTTATTTTATTTTTTTGTTTTAAATTCTACAGCTGACACCAATTTGCTCTGTTGCCAATGTACAAGAAAATTTAAAATCTGCGTATAATTTAAAGTGAAAATATTTTTCATCGTAGTCTAAATGAGAATCAGTTAAAATTTTACCAATTATGGTGCATTTCTAAAGATGCTCTCAGATGTGGGGATTCCGAGTGAAAAATCTAGTTGACGCAAAACTGATAACATCGAGAAAATTTCAGACGAGATCGCTGGAGCGGAACGTACACTGAGCTCTAGCTGTCACTTTCTATAAGAAATATTTGTAGAAATTTTAATGCAATCCATATAAAGAGATAATCTGTCCAGAATATTTTATATAAATGTCTCTTTATCTTCTCTTACTTTACTGAAAAATAATAGTATTGTTTACCCATTGAAAAAAAAACTACTTAGATGAGTAAACAAATTCTTCGGCGTACAAATATATTGAATTATTTTAACTTCAAATATTGTCATTTGATAAAAACTGCGTCTATGAGCCCAAAATTCTGTGCTTGCCGTGTAAAAGGTGTTAAGTCCAAAATAGGCTAAAATGAGTTATCAAACCAGGCATGATTGAAAAATCAAGGGCTACTGCAGGGTACAGAAAGATAAGTCCAGTTCCACTCCAAAATATTTTAATTCATGAGTGAAAATTTGGGATATGTGAAACAAAACACAAACATGTTAGATTTCAATCCCGTTTTTCTCAATACTACGATTTTGGACTTGACATCCTTTACACAGCAAACACAGAATTAGAATGAAAATCACTGAAAGAAAATCGAGGATTGAGTTCTTTTCTCCCACAGTGCAACAGTGAAAGATTACTTTATTCCGGTATTTGTCTTAATAAAATAGTGATTAAAAATTGAGTGTAGATAAATCAACATTCATATTTCTAGTCAAAATAATTAGAATGAGGATATCTTATTACCAAATATCCTCTCTCTTTGAAGGGGTTGTCATTAACCAGTGTATGTCCTTGAGGTGGCTCTGTTAATTTTAAAGTATGGATTTTCGACATAGAAGACTTTGGGGATACCAATTACGTTTCTTACAAAAATCAGTATCAGAGTCGATTGATAAAAAAATAATGGATTTATAAACAACTCCATTTTTAGTCTCTTAAGGATTCAACTGTGAGAGCTCTGATTCTATTTGCAGAATAATCTATTCACCTGCAAATGAGCAGAATGAAATACATTAAAAATTCAACAACAAAAGAAAATAAATCGTGTTAGCAGTGGATATTACGAAAGACAGCTGTAATCCGTTGATTAAGCGATGACTGCATGAATGATTCATCCGTCATCGGAAGAATTTTGTAAAGATCTGATTTAATACCTTTAAAATAAAAAAATAAGGAATTCACATGTCTAAAACAAGCTATAAGCTGTCATTTTTCCTTCTTAAATTCTAAAGTTATTGTCTTTGGTGATGAAAAAAAACATCTGTGGATAAGTTTAGTCAATGGTACTCACTCGTACTGTCATATTACGTATGGAAAAAAGTAACAATAATACACATGGAAATACAAGGACAAGTATTTGCTACTGCCATCTGGCGGCGAATTCGAAATATATTACTGAATTAATGTTATTGTTACAATGAAGTATTTACATATTAAAGGTTAATGTTGTTATAAGTATGAAATTCTCAGTAAATAGATGTTTAAATTTACTAACTTCATTCAGTATTAACAGGCGAAATGAATAACTTGATATTTTGAAATTTTCTGACCTTAAATCAAATTTAAATAGGAGGAAGTAAATGCACCGTAAAACTAAAATTGCAGTACCGAAAAATATATTAAGGAACTTCGATTAAAAAAAAAACAAAAAAAACATATATTCTTGTAGTGAATAATTTCGTTTGAATAATCTGCATTATTTATTTCTTCTCTAAAGAGAGAAATCAGTTCCTTCATAAGAGGTGATGGACTTGATTACGTAATACCATTCTAGTTAATTATTCCATAAAAACCTTTCGTATACGTACAGGGCATTATAAAAAAAAAACAAATTAATTTTAATTTAATTTAAATTTTTTTATTATTTTCACTTGGAGAGGAAATTTTCTTTTCTAAAATGTTTTAGATTCCTTTCAGATATCGTTAACTGATAAAGGAGGAAGATTTTTCACTGAAATTCCTCTCTTTTTAAATAGAAAGTAACTATCACTGATATTTACCAACTCTTGCGAAGTTTTAAGTAAGATAGATTCCAAATATTTATTGATGTTCTCCAGAGTCTCATAGTTTATGTAACTAGTATATACACAGAATTCTCTCAAGAGGTACATATTAAGACACAGACAAAATATGTAAATTGAAGGTCTTTGCGCAAACATTCGACTACTTTAGAAATAATTGTTTTATTGTTGTGAAGTTTTACTTGTTGCAAACAGATATATGAATTTAGTTAATCTCCTCTGATATTTCCTAGTCCCAAAGTGAATCAGAGAATTGTGAACTCATTTTCTGGAGGAAATGACCAAAAATTTGTTGTTTTATCATAAGAGATCATGAATATTCTTCGGATAAGCTGAAAATAAAGCTAGTAAATTTTTTTCTCTTTCCTTGTTTTCTGTTTTTTTTTTATTTAAATTCTTCCTTTTGATAATTGAGCTTTTCCAGAAGTTAATGAGAAGTATAATGAAATCTGAGAGAAAGTGGTAATTTTTTTGAAGCGCTTGTTATTAATGATCATAAAATTTAGGAATAAAATACATTTGTTGGAAATCTAAATATTCATCATAAGGTATTAAATTTATCCTCGTTTTCAATTTAGTAGTGACATCTTGTGAGGAAAAGGAAAGTTAATATAAAGTTAATGGAAAGTTAAATAACTCGTCAATAGATGGCAGCACAACCATCGAAAAGTTTCGAAGCGAAGGTTGACTCGGTTTAAGTTATCGTGAATAAAACTCGAAATGTGATAGGTACATTTTTGCAAAATTTCTTGTTTTTATGAAATAACTAGTATGTTTTACTTCTCACTAAAAGCAATATTATGCGTGTGTTACTTTTCATTGAAAGCATTTGATGTAAATGTTTCCGTTGAATCACATTTAGCTGTTCTGTCCTTTGAACTTGTACGTAAAATATTGATTTGCATGATGGAATTCTTCCGTTACTATCCCTATGGGTTATACTTTAAGAAATCAAAAATACTTAAGAGCAAAATAATATTTCTCACCCCGAAATCTTCCACTAAAATTCTCTTTGCTGCCACAATAGGCACTATCTACTAATTAATTAATTCCTAATAAAAAGTAGTGTGATCTGTAAAAAGCTGTTTTACACTTTAATTTTAGTTTAAAAATATATTTAATTACAAACCTAGATAAATGAAAGTTTTAACTCTAGAACTACCAAGCCAGTTAAGGTAAATGGTTTTAACATTGGTAGAAACAGGTTTATCTTAACTGCCAAGAGTTGTGTTAATGAAAGAGAGTTAAATTGAAAAACTGCAGAATGAGAAACTGACTCTTCTCCTGTATTCGAGAAACATATAAGGTTCTATTAACAATTTTAACGTGTTGCATACATAGCATGTCATGATGGAGCTCGCATAGAGAGTTTGTATAAAAAAATAATACCATGTATGATGAAATATTGTTATGCACCTCATCTTAAGTCATTTCAAAGTGATTTTAGAAGCAGCTATTAAAACATGTTTTATGGACTATCGTCTATTTGTAACATCTGCAAATATAATTTGAGTTAAGGTAAAGTTTTCTTTGCATTCGCTTCATTCATAGGAGCTTTACGTATAAGTCGCAGCTTAACTTTAGCTTTTGTTATAACATAACTTGTTTAACGCTAGAATCTCTGACAAATAGTGTGCACCTATGATTTTCCTTGGCTTAGTAGTTGCAGAGTTAAGTAATGAGGAATCTCAAACTTTCCATTTACACTATCTTTATGCTAATAGCAGTAATACCCTTTAGGTGCAGATCAAATTTTTCTGCTCCGTATACATTAGACGAAATTAAATTGAGTTATCATAGGGTTTGATTTGGTTTGCCGGGTATGTGAACTTACTGATCCTTTTTGTTCAGAACATATTTTTAAATACTGCTATTTGTGAAATACGTTTCGTTTATGTGACTTCAACTTTGTAAAGTTTCATTTGAATTAGCTAATACATATTAACTTGATATTTGGTATGTGAGTGGAAATAATTAATAAAATAAATCCCTTTTTTTCAGGAAAAAGTTATGGTAACGATTTTTGTGGATTGATCCACTTAACATATTACTTTATTATCCACTATATTAAAAATATATTTAATATTGATTGATAAGTTATGATTTTAAACGTTTAAATTTTATGCATGTAATAATAATCAGATTAAGAAAGCCTTTAAAATGTTTTTTTTATTGATTATTAAGATACCTGAATAATTATAATGTATCTAAAATTTATATTTAGATACATTATCGTATTTATTCTCTTCTGCTTAAGATTCTATTGCGCTTTAAAAACCGATTCGAAGTTCCACTTAAATGAAGACAACGTTTGCAGAAACCAAATTTGCGGTCGGAAAAAATGACTATTCTTTTATTTCTTCATAATCATTTTAAGGAAATAGGATTATCATTTCAGAACGGATTTTTCGATACTGTACGCTATAGTTAAATAAGAAAATGGGTAAAGATAATTTAAAAGTGTATTCTTAATTATATATATATATATATATATATATATATATATATATATATATATGTATGTGTATATATATATATATATATATACATATATATATGTATGTGTATATATATATATATATATATATATATATATATATATATATATATATGTATGTATATATATATATATATATATATATATATATATATATGTATGTATATATATATATATATATATATATATATATATATATATATTTGTATGTATATATATATATATATATATATATATATATATATGTATATATCCATATCTATCTATCTATCTATCTATCTATATATATATATATATATATATATATATATATATATATATATATATATATATTCATTCCATAATGTATGCTTTAGTTTCCAGATTGATGCATGTTACGTTTTCATTTTTCAATAAATTTAATGATCATTACTGTGAAACTTACAGTGAAAAATATGTTAAAAAGGCAATTTTATAGTGTTTTCAAAGACGGGCAATCTTATAGCATTTACAAAATCCTTTCCTGGACATTTTTACCCCCTTCAGTTATGCATTTTTATCCATACGTATGGAATTCAGAAAATATATATTTTATCTCTGCTGCACATTCTAGTATTATAATTTTTCTTAATATTATAGCATATGACCGTAATTACGCTGTTAACCGAATTATTGAATATTAAGGGATATTCTTTGCAAAATTTGTAAAATACCTGTCTTAGTATTTATACATGATCTTGCATATTTTTCGGTGAAAACAAAAATTCAGTTCTGAAGCAATTTTGCTTTTAAAAATTGAGTGGGAAGGACACGAACAAATTTGCTCTATTTCATGAGTTTAATTTAATTTATTTTCTTTCCTTGACAACATTAGTTGAAGATTACTTAGATGTTTGGAACTAATGTCTAGAATCCTATATTTTACAAGGCATATTAGAATTATCCATCCATTTCCCCAAAGTTGTTTACATTACATATACATTACGATTTATAAATGTTTTGTGTTACTATAGTACAATTTAGGTGAAAATATTTCTTAATTATTTTTAATGATGGCTCAACTGAGTGTTGACCACTAAATTTATCAACTATTTCTTCGAAAAACGAATATATACCAGGATATACAGGCCAATTTGAAACTCCTGAAACAAAATGATGAAAAGTAAAATATACACTGTATCGTTCCTGTTTCAAATGAGTCTTAACACATATTTTGACTTCATTACTTTGCAGTAGATGTAGTTACAGCAATTTATGTTGATGAAGTAAGTAATACATATCTTGATACAATTTGAATTCTTTACAAAATTAAAAAACCATCATTCAAAATATTTCTGAAAGTTTAGCAAGAAATATTGAGAAATATATAAGACAATAATTAGCACTTTTGTTAAACATGCTAGCAAGTTTGCTCTGATAGAGAAATGACATATTCCATCTAATCAGAACATTCCAGCTGGCAAATCTTTCTTGCACAATATGCTTTTGCTTGATGAACAAAAACAGGGAAATTAAAAGATAAATACTTATTTACACATTAAATGCATACATATAACAAGCAACAAGAAAAAGTGTATAAATATTTTAATATTTTTAAGTATAATTCAGAATTGCTTAAAAAGGATTTTCATTGGAGTTTAAAGTTATTAAAACGAACATAGAACAGCAAAAGGGACCAAAATATTTTTTTAATCTCATAATAAAATTCTTTGATTCTAATGAACTAAAAACAAGGGCTTTAAACTGATCGGAATAGAAAAGAAACACGTTCAATATATATTGACAAGAATATTATGAAAATAATGAATAGTTGTAAAAAATATAAAAATATGTTTTAAGGAATACAGCATGATAGAACTCTTTTGCAAACTTATGTTATTTTAGCTTCTTAAAGGTGTATATTTGTAAAATATGGGCTATTAAGTTAAAAAACTGTCGAAGCCGTTTTCTGCAATTATGTGGCTAAAATATCTTTTAGCTGAATTTTATTTGCTATTCATACACTATCTTATCCAGTTCACATCAGAATACAAACGATGTGTAATGTATGCTTTTATATTTCGAAATATTACCATAGATCTGTACGCTGACACATTAACAGATATTGACCCTAAGATATTAAAATACGTATTCGATTGACTCTTTTAGTGGTAGTCTTTTAGTGGTAGTCTTTTAGATTGACTCTTTTTCACTAAAGTGACACATTTTAAAGATTAAAGAACTGTTTTCAGTAGCAAAGGAATTACAAACTGAATGAATATAAATCATTCCTCTTCATCAAAATTTATATATTTTGACGAAATTAAAATTCTTTTTTAATTCTCAGACTTTGTCAAGAAAGGTCACATGAAATGAGCTCCAGATATATAGACATTTCCACGAGAATCTGCCGGGAAAATGTTACACTTTTTCGGCATTTCTTATTCAGCTTTTACGTCAAGATTTTCTATATATATTTATTCATATTTCTCTCTCTCTCTCTCTCTCTCTCTCTCTCTCTCTCTCTCTATCTATCTATCTATCTCTCTCTCTATATATATATACAGTGGAATCTCGATCTATCGTTTTTCAAGGGACTGATTGAAATGAACGCTAAATGCGGGAAAACGATAGATGCGGAAACATAACAAAGCAATAGGATCGTTGGGACTGGATAAAATTAACGGTACATACGGAAAAGATGGATCCGAAAACGATCGATCGAGATTCCACTGTATATATATATATATATATATATATATATATATATATATATATATATATATATATATATATATATATATATATCTTATTAATAAAAGAGAATGTTTGCGTGTGTGTGTGTGTGCGCCCCCAGGCGTATCTGTGGAACTTACAGCCGTGAAATTTGGCACACGGGTAGTGAAGAGTCTGAACATGTCCACCTCGAAGCCCGAATTTTAAAATTTATTACCGTTACTTTTTAATTAATAAAAAACCAACAATTTTTGAAGGGTGAGTCCAGAAAATGTAAGAGCCTCGAAGCCGCCAAATTTGATAATGTCAAAATCGATGCATTTTTTTTTCATGAAAGTACATAAATGTTACATGTTACATATTTGGAAAGAGCTATAAAAACTGATAATTTTTTCTGCTTACAGTTATTCTGTTACTTTAACAGTTTTACAGATATTTTAATTCTAACAGCACTCCACCGCTGAGATGAAAGAATCAAATCACCCATCTCCAGTATGGTGCAGCCATCTGTCAGCAGCGACGGGAATGAAAATTGACGGGAATTTAATACATTTGTATGGCCCTGAAAAGAGCCTTTTTTTCTTTTGTGGGGCCCGGGCATAGCCGGGCCTCGACCGGCTAAATATATATATATATATATATATATATATATATATATATATATATATATATATATATATATATATATATATATATATATATATATATATATATATATACTTATAAAAGCAAGTGTCCGCGTGTGTGTATATGTGTATGTATATGTGTGTGCGGGCTACAGACGAATCTATAAAACTTACAACTGTGAAATTTGGCACAAGGGTAGTGATGAGTCTGAACATGTGCACCTCGAAGCCAGAATTTTAAATTTTATTACCGTTAATTTTTAATTAATAAAAAACCAACAATTTTTGAAGGGTGAGTCCAGAAATGGAAGAGCCTCTCAGCCGTCTTTCCGCCATATTTGAAAATATTTGAAAATGCTATTTTTTTTTCATGAAAGTACATAAATGTTACATATTTGGAAAGAGCTTTAAAAACTGATAATTTTTTCTGCGTACACTTAATCTGTTACATCAATAGTTTTAGAATTATTTGGATTCTAATCTTGGGATCATGAGGGGAGGGTTTAGGCCGTGGCGCCATCTTTCGGTTCTGATTACAATTGAGTGCTTTATTAAGAAATCAAATGAAGCTAATAAAGCAATTGAAAAGAACGACTTCCTCTGGTGTCATTTTATTAGATAAATATTTAACTAGTTTACACAAGTTAATACTTAAACATTAGGTTTTTTTTAATACTGAACTGCTGTTGAAATAATCACAGAACTGTTTAATAAAAATTAAAATGTTAAATGCATATAAGAATTATATGAAGAAATATAATTCTACAAGGGATTGTTTTTCCTGGGTTATACAATAAAAGACAAGCAAGACTAGGTCATGCAATAAAAGGCAAGAAATAAAAGATCCAAAGCGTGATTCTTTCACAGCGTGATTATGCAATTAAAAACACCGAAAAAAGCATTTCTATTACAAAAGAAATAAATTTTATTAAAATCTTATTACTTCTCTTAATAATATTAAGATAGTTTAAAAACATTATACACACTTCAAATTAATTGATTCAATTTTTTTATGCAATATTTGATTGTATTTGCTCTCAGGTCCGCTAGATGGCGCCTCGAGACAGATACAGTATGCGTTGTATTGAGTGTGAGACATATTTATTGTTGCACCACAAAATTTAA
This sequence comes from Dolomedes plantarius, assembly GCA_907164885.2. Classification (NCBI taxonomy): domain Eukaryota; kingdom Metazoa; phylum Arthropoda; class Arachnida; order Araneae; family Dolomedidae; genus Dolomedes; species Dolomedes plantarius. The sequence goes on along the minus strand of OU015494.1, from coordinate 157,786,610 downwards.
ATACCTTTATTCGTTGATTTTTAGTGTTTCTATTCTCTGACAATGATTGCTGTATGGAGCGGGTCCCTAAACCGACCAGCTAGTATACACATACACATACACACACACACACACACACACACACACACACACACACACACACACATATATATATATATATATATATATATATATATATATATATATATATATATATATATATATATATATACAGTGGAATCTCGATCTATATTTTTTCAAGGGACCTATTGAAATGAGCGATAAATGCGGGAAAACGATAGATGCGGAAACATAACAAAGCAATATGATCTTTGGGACTGGATAAAATGAACGACACATACGGAAAAACGATGGATCCGAAAACGATCGATCGATATTCCACTGTATATATATATATATATATATATATATATATATATATATATATTTATTTATTTATTTATAAATTATATTATTATATCTGTTTCGAAGATACCGGCGGAAAAATAATTTAGGATGGGGATCGGATTACTATTGAAGCATATCAAGACAGCGTTTAAAACATTTCTCATTTGCTGTTTAATTTTAAGGAAATACTGTACCATATTTGATTTGATACAGCACAACAAAGCATGTTAATTTCATGAAATTTACATATATCCAGAAAAGGACTAGAGTTTGCAAAAATAAAATTACAAGATTTTCTTTCCTACTATTGTCAGTTGAAACTGTTTCCCAAATTCAAAAATGCCCTTACATCTGGTTATTTTTTATATTAATATGTCAATAATAAACAGGATCATTTTGTTTTTCAAATGTCCAATAGCAAGGAAAAAGAGATTACAAAGGAACGATGAAATACGAACAGAAGACCAAAGTCATTGCCCTAGGAGCGTTCAGGATCATTTTGTATTAGCCATTAATTTCTGCTTACCCCAATACTTTTTCACATATTACTAAATTAAGAGCTAAGTTTAATGTTGAAAATAAAGAAAAATCTGTCCATTGAAGACCTTATAGAAATAAAATATCTTTCGCTAAGTTTAGATACTCTGTATACGAATCAAAGTTGTAAACTTTTACACTTGAAACATTTTGGAATATCTGAGTAGGAATGTTAACTGATCTCTATTATAAAAAAAACATTATTATTAAATAAAGTACAGTAAAGCCTCGTTTATCCGGACTAACTGGGACCATAGGCAATCCGGATAATCAAAAATCCGGATAATATGGGTAATATGGGTAATAAGCAAAACAAAATCGCTAACTAAGCAGACTTAACTGTTTATTACGATAAAAAAATATGTTTTGTAACAAAATTACATAATATTGTTTACAAGACATTAAAAAATATAAAAATAACTTTTCACCTCATGTCTTAACAAATAACTGGTAAGTGTATTAAAGCTATCTTAAACTCCACAAAAAGCAATTTATTACCATAATTTATCATACAATCTATGCAGGAACTGTAGATTGAATCAAACTAAAAAGCGAATATTTGGCGCACCGATAGTTATGTTCTTGCTATCATAGTTAAAAATTATTATCTAATGTGAACATTAAATAAAAATGTCTACAAATTTGATCCGGTTTATCCGGAGATCTGGATCAACGAAGGCCGGATAAACGAGGTTTTACTGTATATAATAACACTTCGCATGTAAGTAGCTTCACACCTCAGTTAATTTTTGACTCTGTACTATTATATTTTGTGAGTGTTCTTATTTAATTTTCTATATTTGTCTGGGTGAGGAACATTAAAAAAGTAAACATAACGATGATCTACAGTAGAGGTGTGGAAACTTTTTTCGACCGCGACCCACTTCCTTTAACCTTTTCCTTACGGGGTGGAATAGCATGTATCCCAATAACATGGGCCCAAGAATGAATATATATATATATATATATATATATATATATACATATCTCTCTCTATATATATACATATATATCTATATATATATAACAGTCCCGTAACTGACTGTCTCACTGACTCACTGACTCACTGACATACAACGCACAGACCAAACCGCTAGACCTAAAGGGCTGAAATTTTGCATGGCGATTCTTCTTATAGTGAAATGGTCCACTAAGAAAGATTTTTGAAAAATTCTTCTTAGATTTTTAAAAATTAAATTTTTAAGCTGCTTTAGTAACTTTTTTGAATTTTGCATTTAAAATAATAATTTGGGGGTTATAAAATTTATATCACGAGAAAGATCGGAAAAATTCCTTTAAAATGAGATCTTTTTCGAATCTTTACCTTCATTGTCTGATTTTGGTGAATTTTTCAAGATTAATTTTTAGAATTTAATTTATTGAATGCTGATCACGTGATTTCTTTTTCTGGTACAATAAATACATTTATTGTCACGTGCATAGACAAATTTTTTTTCTTGCTAATGCGGCAGACGATTGGACATTATCCAAAAACATATTAAAATACAGTAAAAGATATTATGTTCCTCAAACTGTACTATATTAACTGTACTATATTCTTTAATAGTTCCTATTACATTTAATTTGAATATTTTCTTCTAGATTATTTTGTCTATAAAAATATCTCTTACGATTTTTTTTATAAATATATTTTTTGTTTTTTTTTACATCAATTGTATACATTGATCATCGTATTTATAATAAATAAATAAATAAATAAATATATATATATATATATATATATATATATATATATATATATATATTTATTTTTTTTTTTTTTTGCATTAATTGCATACTTTGACCGTTGTATTTAATTTGAATGTACTTCGTAGCGAAGTACGGGTTTTCAGCTAGTATATGTATATATATATATATATATATATATATAACCTCCTAAATGGCCATTCTTACAAAGGGGGTATGAAATTTTCCGTTCTAAAGAGGGAATCGGAAAAATGGCCCCTGTAAGCTAAAGGTTAAAAAAAAAATCCCTCGACCCCCTAAAGAACAATTTTTGCTAGTAGCAATTTCTTTTTCAAATTAGGAAAATGTTCACAAAAAGTAGAAAAAAAGGCAAATTTTGAGATACTACTTTTAAAGTCAATAAACAATATATATTTACTTTGCATTATAAGAAAAAAAAATGTCTCGCTTACCTTCAAAAATTGTGTTTACCTAATCTCATGTGACCAAACCGTCATAATGAAATATTAGTATGCATTTGTATCGCATTTAGTTGAATATCAAAAAGAATTAAAACTGAAATAGAGAATTATTTCAAAATTATACGCGCCATATTAAAACATCCAAGCTTCGTTTATTTATATAAAACTAAAATAGATAAAAATGAATGAGGAAGGTTAACCTAGACGTCGAATAATATTTATTCAATATTTGTTGAAATATTTTGAGTTCTACTCTCATACTATCCTTTTCCGAGTTAAGTCTCGATCATTATATGGTTTTTAAAGTTCATTTTTAAAACCCAGTTTCACACAGATAGGTAGAGGAGCAGGGCAGCAATGTAAGTATAGCCTTGCAAGACTATTTGAGTCTTTATATAACAGTATAGCATATATTTTTTAACATTTAAATAAACTTAGATAAAAATATTAAAATGTAATCATAGGAAATTTAAAGAACCAAAATAGATAAAAATGAATGAGGAAGGTAAGCCTAGACGTCGAATAATATTTGTTCAATATTTGTTGAGATATTTGAGTTGTACTCTCATACTATCCTCTTCCGAGTTATGTCTCGATCATTGTATGGTTTTTAAAGTTCTTCATTTTGAAAACCCAGTTTCACACAGATAGGCAGAAGAGTAGGGAAGCAATGTAAGTATAGCCTTTCAAGACTATTTGACACTTTATATAACAATATAGCATATATTTTTTAACATTTAAACAAATTTATATAAAAAATATTAAAATACGTAATAATAGGAATTTTAAAGAATATTTTTTTAATAATTCAATGATATAAATTTACTTCAAACTATCTGCAACCCTTCTGAGGGTTTTGACCCACAGTTTGCGAACTGCTGGTCTACAGCAAGCTTGCACAACTCGAAATGTGATAACTTTTTGGAAAGCTAGAAAATAAGATACATGGGAAAGCGAAAAATATTTTATCTAACAAAAATAAAATCATTTAAAAATGAAATAAGTATTAATTGCTTATATATTCCTTTCGTAGTATTATAATAATATTCCGCATTTTTTTCGATCTCTAATATAATGAGTCTTCGCAAACGGCCGTATTTTGTGCAGGACTCGCATACAAACCGTAAACGAGTTACACACGATCTCTAAATTACTATCTGTATATTACACTATATATTACTATCTGGGTATGTTACTTACTCAAGTGGAAAGTAAAATACCAGCAATTACTAACTTAAAACGAGCATGCTATTTTACAGGATATGCATCAGTAATTTATGTGTGATAGATTCCTTGGTTACCAGTTGAACCTAAAATCTTTCATCATTGGTTTCTGACTATATTTCTTGCGTTCAAAATGAAATTTGCATATTTTTAAAATTTTAAAAAACAGTGCGTGCATACTTATCGTGGTCTAAATTGGAAAATTTTTATCGTAGTTTCTGCTTTGCAAGAAATCGTACCTAATATTTTGAACTGGTAATAATTTTTAATGTTTGGATTTGTTCCTACCTTGTAGCAAAGAGCTAGCAAAATAGTTTTACAGTTTAAAATACCTTCCTTTTTTTATCCTTTTTGATTTCATTATGGCATTTGTTCAAATTATTTAAAAGCGTCGGAATTTGATATTCCTCTTGTGATATGGCACCCGTAATTTGACTAGGTTACATTTTGAATAAAAAACAATCTTGATTAGCGTCTTTAAAATGCTGAATGACTTTATGGGTTCAATACTTGTACTGGCACTGATGGTAGATTATCTCAGTATTCTAACATTAAAGCATGACGTAAAGAAACTCCTAGATGGAAGATATCCATCTCGTCTGGGATAGTAGTTATTTCAAAACTAAAATACTCTGCCCAAAATTAAAATCTTATTAGTGGATTTCATAACGTCCTTTGAACATTTTTTCAAAGTAAGATTTCGAAAATCAGTGTTTCAAGAGACTTTAAACATATTACGAATGACATGCAACGAAACAGTCTGTGCTTAGATTGGTAGTAATTCGAAGAAAAGATAGTAAAATGACATTCATTTTATGATATACTACATCAGGAATAATTTAAGTTTTATACTTTGAAAAGAACATCTGTTACTATAGTTTTTTTTTTAAACGCATGCATTTATATAATTATTTTTTTATATTTGCATTAAATTTTATGTAATATATAAATTTATATTTCTTGGAAAATTCTGTTCAATGAGAACATTTGCTTTAAGGCTTTCTCATTAAAAATTTTAATTATTTATTAGAACTAAATTAAGAAGAGATCAGGGGAGTAATTTAATTTTTATTATAGTTCTAAATAATTTGAACTCTAACAAACTTTTTAAACTGCATTCATGATTCTTTTCCACTTTAAACTGAAATCTTTGAGAGAAGAGAAAGTAAAATATGAGCTGAACTAGATAAAATATTGAAATTAGATATTTAAACTTTTGAGTTTCCTTTTTAATTCCTTTTTAATTAAGCAGTGTTTTGTGCTTTACGCAATTTCTGCTGTGCATTGTATAGTTCACTTACAGAAAACAAAATTGCGATTTCCCTGGCTTCGGTATATACAATTTACTTTTCTCGTACGTTACTCTGTAATGCATTCCGCTAATTATTTAAACCAGAAATTTAACGAAAGCACGGTGTCATTTTTAGGTATCACATGGCAGGATGTAAATACAATAAATAATAATAATAAATTTTAAAGAATGTGAAGTTTTATTTATGCTTAGAAAAATCCTAAATAAAATATTATTCAAATATTATATTAAAAAAATTCTGAACTTTTGCGCATTTATTTGTAATGTATTTCAAAGTTTTTAAAATCGCAGTAAATTCGTTAGTACTTTCCTCTGCTAACAGATGGCGTTAACTCCCATACACATCTCCACTCAATAAGCCTCCGTGAGGGTATCAAAACCTCTTTCAAACTTGCATGCTATCCGTGACGAATTCTTTTTAAAATTTAATAATTTTAACTTGTAAATTACTGTACACTTTTAGTTTAATATAAAATTTTCTGTCAAAACTGCTGCGCGAATATTTTGTCCTGTAATTTTAGAGTTTGCCTTTTACGAAGAATTGCAAATATACATATATATTTGAGATACATTTATTTTTTGTAAAATAATTTTATTATTCTGAATAATATTAAGACATCGTATTAAGCCTCGTATAATTAAATTACTCTATCAAAAATGAGCGGAGCGTAACTTCGCATTACCATGGTTTTGTCTTGGAGATTGACTTTGTAAGTCTAAAGTATAATTACAGCTTTTTCGTTCAACTAAGAAAGTGTTATTCTCTGACAAAAAATATAAAAATCCTCTCTAACCATTAGCTTACGGGGCCCGTTTTTCCGATTCCATTTTTAGAACGTGAAATTTCATACCCCCTTTGTAAGAACGGCCATTAAGGGGTTTATATATATATATATATACACTCATGTCAATAAATTAAGGATAATTCAGAATCACACGGAAATCGAACTCTAAAGTAAAAATTTCACCTGTAGAATTATCACACACATCTTCAAGAATAATATGCAAATTACAGGAAGCCACCAGATGACGCCGATAGTACGTCACAATGACGAGAGTGTAAGAGTGGGTTATATTTGGAATGGTGGCAAAGAAGTAAAATTGTTCACAAGCGTTCTGTAAGCCGTTCTGTGCCATAATCCAATAGTTATAACACAGAGGACGCATGTGGATAATTTTTTACGTGGTAGAATTATCGGCCACTTGGAATGTGGACGTACTCAGATGGAAGTATCCGAGGAACTTGGAATTGCCCAAAGTGTCATCTCTAGGCTTTAGCAACGATTCGAAGACGATGGAAACGTCAGTAGACGTTACAGTACAGGTCGCCCCCGAGTTACAACGCCGAATGAAGACCGGAATTTGGCAGCAACTGCCAAAAGAATCAGACGGAGCACAGCATCCGACCTGTCTCATCAGCTATCTGCAGCTACGGGTACCACAGTTTCAAGGTAAACCGTGTACAGACGTTTGGGAAGTATTGGTCTATATGCTCGCTGGTCTGTCAGATGTGTTCCGCTCACGCCAACTCACTGTCGTCAGCGATTAGCCTGGAGTAGAGAACATGCAATGTGAACATCGTCACAGTGGGCTTGTGTGATGTTTTCCGATGAGTCCAGGTTTAGCTTGAAGTCTGATTCACGTCGGACTTTCATATGGAGAACGCCAGGTACCCGTTACCACCAAGACAACATCATTGAATGACACCGTTACGGTGGTGCAGAATTGCTCGTTTGGGGTGGAATTATACTTTGCTCCAGAACAGATTTGCATGTTCAAATGGGAACCATGAACAACCACATTTATCGGGACATCATTCTGGAACAACATGTACGTTTGTTTAGGGGTGCCATGGGCGCAGAATTTGTGTTTAGGGATGACAACGCCCGTCCTCACTGAGCAAACATCGTAAGGGATTGCCTTCAATCTGAGGATATCACCTGTATGGAATGGCCAGCATTCTCACCTGAGTTGAATCCTATAGAGCATGTGTGGGACATGCTTGGCCGACGAGTTGCAGCCCATTAACCACCTCCTACATGTGCAGCGGAACTTGGGAGAGCATTGCTTGCTGAGTGGAGTAATCTTCCCCAAGATCAGCTCGATAATTTGATACTCAGCATGCCTAGGCGTTGCACGGACTGTATTTCATCGCATGGGATATATACAATGTATTAACCATCATACCAACCATGTAATATTAAGTTTTTGTAAAGGAGATATTTTTTACAATTGCTCCAGGGAGCAAAAATCGTAGTTTTTATGAATGGTATCATACATACACCATCTTTTTTGTTCTTTATCTTTTATTTAATAAATGGGCTTTATGAATAAGTAACGTTTGTTTTGTTTCTGAACCCCTTTATATGCCGGAGCTGGCATTATCCTTAATTTATGGACATGATTGTATTTGTGTATATATATATATATATATATTCATTCTTGGGCTCATATTATTGGGATACATGCTATCCCACCCTGTAAGGAAAAGGTTAATATCCAAACTAACACACGTGCAAAAGCACGCCGGCACAGTTTTGTTGTCGACGATTGGTTTATTTGGTAAAGTGTTAACTAGTTTCATTCATTCATACGGTATAGATGTTATCGCAACACAAAATTGCCAAGTGGACTAATCAATATTTTTTGGAAAATATAGTTAAATATTAAATCAGATCAAAATAAATATGTTCTTAGGCAGAGTACGTATAATTTCTTCCTGTAGATCGTTATTTTCAACGGACAATCAGCGGATATACAGATTGAATTAAAATCGCACATCTAAGGTAGAAATACCCTATTGGAAGGCTGAACTTTTGTACCGATTAATAAAACTACTGCAGTTAATTCTTGAAAAGTTCCAATTAATTCAGCTTCGAAATATTCCGTTTAGCGACGTATACCGCTTCCGCCTTGAGGGGAAACTTATCCCGGTTCCTGAAGCGTAAGCTTGGTACGATGAAAGTAGATCGTCATTCTTATGAATTATCATCGCAATGTCAGTTTCTCACACCTTTTGTAAATAGTGAGAAAAGTGCTTTTTTTTAATCTATTTTATTTGAATATTTTCTGGTGGCTGAATGGTTTTCTGGTATTATCTGGTTTTATTTGAATATCTGGTGTGATAATTTGATAAGCAAGCCTTTCAGTTAAGTGTGCGCCTAACATTTAGTTTGAAATACAAGCTATAAGCAGAAAATTTCTTACAAATAAGTCGCAGTATTTTGCTACTCAGTCAGAAAGGAGTGGTGGATAGTATGGAAGATATTTTTAGTTGGAATAGATTATACAAAGTTCCCTGAAAATTTGATGAACGCACTGAACTAATTCATGAGGTTAAAGGCTAACAGGATGCTTTGGCTTGTCGAATATTCTAAGGAGAACTGTAACGAGTTTGCTTCGTTTGTTTTTTTAAATGCAACGGATCAGATCTACTTAGACTCCTCTGTATGGAGAAATTCTTTAGAAGCATAAATTATTAAAAAGTTAGCTAAGGCTTCAAGCCCAATTTCAGAATCTCCCTTGGTGATATGTATGTTACGAGTCCCGAGCAAAAGGCATATATTATTTCTTTCCTTATTTGTTTAAATTATATTAAAGCAACTATCTTCTACATTTTCGCATTTTATTGATTGGTGGTAGTTGTAGTATCGTTTTAAGATAATTGTAAATATTAGCGAAATATTTAGTTTTTTTAAGCCTTACAATTTTTAGATCTACAGTAAGTGGCTTAGTTTTGCATGTTATGGCCTTTTATAAAGAACTTGACCGACATTTTTTTATGCCGAAATGAATTTTGAACGTTTTACTTTCAAATGATGGACAATAACTGTTGGAAAATGAGGCTGAAGAAGCTAGCATTTTCCGTCCACTTCAATTTTCAAATGCTATTTTGGGGGGCAGGCTTTCAGATTTTGTACACAATGAAACACGGACGTCTCAAATATGCATTGAAAAAAAAAGGGGTAAGGAATACAACTGCACACCATTATTTTAATAATGAACATATTTCTGGGAAAGCAATTTCATTCATGCAAAATAATGCTCAAAATGGAAAATTTTTTAATTTTGGTAACGCTATAATTTACTATTTTCCCATTAGCTTGCATTAAATAAAAGAAAATCGTGTATTATTAAAAAAGTTAGATAGGGTTTCCCTAAGTAATCCCTAATTTTTTTAACTTTTGTAGAAGATAGTTGCAAATCTGTAGAGCATTAATTCTTAAAAATTTCATGAATAAGATTAAAATGTTTTTTGCTGCATAAAAAAACTTTTGCCAAAATGCTATCAAAATCGAACGTATAAAATGGGATATGGCTAACAATCTATAACATTTATTTTATATATGATGTATGCTAATATCCTCAATTTTTTTCCGACAGAAAATAATTCAAGGTAAGAAAGTGAATTTTATAGCATGTTTAGGTGTAAATTTTAATAATACTATGAGATACGAAAATAGTGATTTGAGGATACGAAAGTGAGTTTTGTATCCCTTCAATTAAACTGAAGGTGTAGCTCTTGTAAACCAACAACTTTTATTTCGTGTTGCGATCAAGTGGACCTCGTATTTAAAATTTATCAGGAATATGCTATGCCAGTAATGACTTTCTAATATGACTTAGGCTACTGAGTGATACAACTTTTTTTTTTTTTATAATTTGCTTGCTGAACAAACATGAAAATTTTGGGTGAAAGATATGTTTTTCATTACGGATATTTTATACATCAAAATTTTCAACCGCGAGTGTAAAATTTCTCTATTACAGGTAGAACGACTGTAGGAGAAATGACTGTGGGGAAAAGGCTTCAATAATAATTATAAAGAAAAGAAACATCTTTCAACACTTTGTTTACAGGGGAGAATTTTTAAGCTTCCTTAATAATTAAGATTTTGTGCATTCAGTATCGTCCTAGGGTGAAAAATTTCTCCTAAACTCTGACATGTTTTTTTTTTCTAAACTGGTTAATATTATAGAAAATAAAATTTTATTAAACGAAAGGTAAAACTAAACATGTTGAAACAATTTTCGAATGTATGTACTAATATAAGTTTAAACATATATTATATATAAATTATATTTAAAAATATTAAAATACATAACAAATCAAAATGACTACGGAGATTGAGGATGAAGCTAACGAAGATTAACTATGTGTCTACATTATCTGTATTAATGGAGTGACTTTGCAAGAGATCTAATATTTGGATAATAAAATTACTTGATGGACTCGTAAAAGGATCCTAACTGTTTTTTTTTTGTTGAAATCATATACTAGGTCATAAAACAGTCCAACTGCTAAATCCCTAACTTTTGTACCCTTGAGATCAAGACCTAAAATCCGCTGGGTTAGAAGTTTTTAGAGTATCAAGTTATTAAGAGGAGTAAATATTGCTTTGAATTTAAAGATATTTATTGTCAGAAAGGAGAGTTATTTTACTCTGCAAAAATAGTTGATAGCATTTATACTTTTTAATTAAATAAAGTAAAGCAAAAGCCAACTTATAATAATGCATTTTAAAAACTGAAGCATGTAATGAATATTTTCATATACGATAGATGATTGATACATCAAAAGCAATTATTGAACTGAATGAAATTCAATTTTAAAAATGTCAAACATTGCGCTTTGTTAAATGATACACTGTACGTGCTTAAAATTTTTACTTAAATGTTGAGACATTTACCCAAGCCTTTGATATTTTAATATTGTATTACCTTAATGTTTACTTTTTGAATCTTTATCAATTTTCCCTTAATCCTTTTTTAATGTAAAGTTTTCATTTTTTGTACGTTAGTGGTTTTTATCAATTCATTATGAGTATTTTGGTCCCATTTAATTAAGAAGTAGAAAAAAGTTGAATTATTTTGTTATAAAAATTTCTGTATTTAAAGAAGTGTCCAAGATAGCCATTAAATATACATAAATGATAGAAAAAATATCGCGTATAATCCGTTTGTTTTACGCTGTCGATATGAAAGTGTTTGTTTAGTTAAGTAAAACGTTTTCGATCATCTATGGGCCCTCAAATCTTCAGGTTTGCTCTATAGAGACGGTTAAAAAAAACTGGATTTGTAGTATGGAAAATTTGCAAAATTATCAAGAAATATAATTATCAAAAATTTTGAATAATTTTTTGAAACATTAAATTCTATATTAATAAGGTTTGTTTCATTTATGTAAAATTTATTTCTCAAAGGCTAGTTAGGAATGTAACTCCATATTTGTACTCATCTTTAATTATACTGTATACGCATCAATATTTTTGTACTGTAAATGCATCAAAAATAGGATACATGAAAATATTTTGATATTGAAAGAATTTTTTTTATCTCCAAAGAAAGGAAAGGTAAGTAAAATTTACTTCTTGTATGAAGTGACTGCTATACTTAAGTTGAATACACCAATGAGGTAGTCATATAGTACGTTTTTAAACATTTCTTTAATACCAAATATATTTTTCATATTATTGTAATTAATTAAATAATCTGGTATTTTATGCCTTCATAAGCTTTGCACTCATTTTTATTATTATTAAAGCAGTTTATAACTTAGTGTTAAAGATTGGATTTTCATTATCTTATAGGTTAAGCTCATAAAGTAATATGTTTAATTTTGCTGTGGCATATATCACTAATGCCCCTAATGCAGAAAATTTCCCTCCCGCAAATTCTTAACTTTGCTAACTTTTAAATTAATACAGGATATTTATTATTTCATAAGTTTTATTATTTTGTTATTTTAACACTTTCATAAGCTTTGCACCCATTTGTTTCTTATTCAAGTGGTTACTATAGCTTAGTATTTAAAGATTTTCATTATTTTTATAAATTAAGCTGATAAAGTAAATATGCTTGATTTTGTTCTGGCTTATATCGCTAACGTCTCTAACACAGAAAATTTCCCTTCCGTAAATTCTTCCCTTTGATAACTTTTAAATTTATATAAAATATTTTATTATTTCATAAGTTTTATTATTTTGTTATTTTAATGCTTTCATAAGCTTTGCACCCATTTGTTTCTTATTCAAGTGATTATTATAGCTTAGTGTTTAAAGAGTTTATTTTTTTTTTTTAAATTAAGCTAAAGTAAATATGCTTGATTTTGCTCTGGCGTATATCGCTATCGTCTTTAATACAGAAAATTTCCCTTCCGTAAATTCTTCCCTTTGCTAACTTTTAAATTGATATAAGATATTTTATTATTTCATAAGTTTTATTATTTTGTTATTTTAATGCTTTCACAAGCTTTGCACGCATTTGTTTCTTATTCAAGTGATTATTATAGCTTAGTGTTTAAAGATTTTCTTTTTTTTTTATAAATTAAGCTAATAAAGTAAATATACTTGATTTTGCTCTGGCTTATATCGCTAATGTCTTTAATACAGAAAATTTCCCTTCCGTAAATTCTTCCCTTTGCTAACTTTTAAATTAATACAAGATATTTTATTATTTCATAAGTTTTATTATTTTGTTATTTTAATGCTTTCATAATCTTTGCACCCATTTGTTTCTTATTCAAGCGATTATTATAGCTTAGTGTTTAAAGATTTTCTTTATTTTTATAAATTAACTGAAGTAAATATGCTTGATTTTGCTAACATCTCTAATAGAGAAAATTTCCTTTCCGTAAATTCTTCCTTTTGCTAACTTTTAAATTAATATAAGATTATTTTTTTATTTCACAAGTTTTATTATTTTGTTATTTTAATGCTTTCATAAGCTTTGAAACCATTTTTTCTTATTCAAGCGGTTATTATATAATGTTTAAAGATTTCTTTATTTTTATAAATTAAGTTAATAAAGTAAATATGCTTGATTTTCCTCTGGCATATATCACTAATGTCTGTAATACAGAAAATTTCCCTTCCGTAAATTCTTCACTTTGCTAACTTTCAAATTAATATAATTTCAATCCGTTGGGAAATTTAAATTTTTAATTAATATAAAAAATAACTCATGTAGTGACTTTATTTTGTGTGCTACTTCAAATTAAAGCTTCAAGAGGAAAAAAAAATAATACTTTGATCATTCCTGAGGAACACATGTAGTTTGGAATATTTGTCGAAAATTCTAATATCTAGAAAAGTATCCGAATCTCATATTTTGAATTTTACTTGATTATAGCGTAGTTTGCCAGTATGCATCGTCAAGAATCAAAAATATGCTGAAATTATTAATGTAATGAAATATGAAGAACAAAGAAGAATTATTTGATCTGAGGGGGCTTTCACGTTTGTCTTAAGAGGAAAAAAAACCAGAACATATTTGCTCACAATATTTATACACCTAAATGTGAAAGTAAGTTTTTTCCATTGAAAATCCGATTGCGTATTGTCGGAACAATGAATATTTATACATTAATTTTTAATTTTAAGTTAAAAAAATAAACTATTACACAGACATAATTATATATTTTAATGAACTTGAATTTATTCGTCTAAATTACCGAAAATATACTTATGACTATTTTGAAAGCAAAAAATATTAAATTGCATAAATATCTTCTAAAATTTATCACGTTCTACTGCCAAGTAAGACTCGAAACATTTTATTTTCAAACAATCAAAAATAAAGAGAGCTGCACCTAAAATCTTGGATAAATCAACTTTCTGCATTTCTAAAATTGTTTGCGAGTCGAAAGGAATTTTGCATTTCAATCTTATTTTCCAATTTTCATCACATTTTGCTTGCTTTAGTTTATGCCAAAAGTGCACCTGAAATAAAAATACTTAACTGAATAATATTTTACCGAACTGACTTCAGCGGAATAGGATTTGATACGATGAACTTATGAAGTTAACAGTGCTTAGTAAAAACTGTTTCGATTAGTAATATACCATTTGCCAGGGAGTATGTATTTGAGGTAGTAATAACTGTTTTATTAGCATTACAATAGTATAAAAGCTTACTGTTATTATAATTTTTTTTGTCGCAATGGACAACTCACCGTTGTTTGCTGTTCAGATTGTGCCCTTAGGTTTCACTGTTTATGATATTTATGTTCTAAACTAATGTTTGTCTAACAAATTATAATCTAATTAAAACCTATAATTCTTTAAAAAATAACTGTAGCCTGAGGAGAAATTAGTGTAACGATAGAAAGATGAGTTTAGAAAAATAATCGGTGCCTTATTGAAAGATTTCAATTACGATAAGTCCCCAAAGAAAAAAAATATCCTTAAGGAAATTAGGTTGAAAAAAATTGAGGAATATTTTGTTGGCAGACAATGAGAAAAAAAAGTTATGGTATCTTATAATTTTTTTACTAGCATTTAAGAAACACGCAAATTAATCTGTCCAAGGTAAAGCGGAAATATGCGATTAATAGTGTTGTGAATTCTTTAAAGTTGTGCTATCTTTCGTTTCGTGGATTAAAGAGATAAAAAATTATTTAAACCCAGGTAGGTAACTAACACCTCCCCCAACCAAAAAAAAAATAATAAATAAATAGTTTTAAGAACTCTGTAAAAACGAAATGCTACTACAGGTTAAAAAAGCTACCTGTTTCAGGGTGTAATATTTCTGGTTAGCGGGTTTACCTGTTTTGGGTATCTCACCTTTGTATTATAAACGTGTTATCTTATCCTTCCAGTTATATACCCATTTTAGTAATATACTTAAAACAGTATTTCATTTTTACAGTGATACGTAGAAATTTCGAGAACATAGTGTTTGCTTGAATATACAATAGCCTACAAGGAACTAGATTTATACAATATTAAATGAATTATATTTACTTAGTTTTCGTTGTACTTTCAACAGAAAAAATGTTATTACACAACCTGTTTTGTTCCTGTACTGCTTAAAGGACATCACAAGTAAAATATCTATACAGTGTGTGAGCATAATTTGTAGGTTTAGCTGTCGGGAAACGAATTTCAGATCACCATGATTGAAATAAAATCGGAATGTAGAAAATTTTCAATTTCAAAATATTATAATTGATTTTGAAACATTTTTCTAGAGTTATATGCTTTCCAGAGCAAAGAATAATGTCAATGTTCTAAAGACCTAAATGAGACAACGTTCAAAATAGTGTAGAGAGTTTAATGAGCAAAATGGTTTAGTGATAAAAATCTTTTCTTCAATTTAATAACAATTGTGGGCTGTTTTTAAAACTTTTACAACAAATCTGAATTTTAACGATATAGATATTAAATCTAGCTTAATACTTAATCAAAATTAATGCGTTAGATTAGAAATAAGCACAGTTATTAGAAACAAGTTTTTAAGTTATCTAGCGAATAGTTTTAATGCCATTTACAATGCTTTATTTATTAAACTATTTTTTTGATCTTAATACAGTTTCTAAAACAAATAAATTTTCTGCAAATTAATTTAATAAAATTATATCGGTAAAAATATTTTATGCTTGTATGAGTGAATAATCCTGCATAAAATGAATGTGAAATGTAAAGCATTCTTTTGACTGTTAACTTAACTGCAATATTCTGAAGCAAAATAACTCATTCAATATGATAGGAAACGGGCATTTTTATGTCATACATATTTTAATTTTACTATTTTTAATGAAGATGAGTTGACTGGGATTTTGCAATATAATCACACTTTTTCAAAAAAATGTTCAATTGTAAATAGGAGGAGCGACAGTATTATAGTAGTAATTGTGAAAGGAAGGAAAGGTATCTTCTCATTTTCACTCTTATTATAAGAGTTCTATATTTAAACGGGCAAGAATACTTTTGCACCAACCATCGGAAATGTTTTTACTTCATTTCAGAATGAATGTAGGATGATTATTAATCTCAATTAAAACTTATTGTTTTATACGTTTGATCTATGTGTGTGCAAATATGAGCGCTTATGTATACATCACTTAAGTTTGTAATCTTTTACCAATTTTGAAATCTTTCTTGCTTAACCTTTTCCTTACGGGGTGGGATAGCATGTATCTCAACAATATGGGCCGAGAATGAATATATATATATATATATATATATATATATATATATATATGTGTGTGTGTGTGTCTGTGTGTGTGTGATATGCCGACCCCGTGGACGATGATGAGATGATGACCGGAGCCGGCATACCACAGCAGGGAGGAAAATAGTAGCCGAGTGGACACCAATAAATCGTTGTTCTTCTGAAAATACAAATTTATTCACATTCTGCTCGAAGGGTTACAGCGTGTTTAATAGGCAACAGAGTCACGCCAAAATCCCAAAAGCGTACAGGCAGCTGACCACAGGCCCTTATATAACTTTTCATAGCCGACGTGTCATGTGACAATGCAACGAGCAGTGATTCGCTGTGCCTGGATCTCCGGGATTGAAAACTTATATAATGAAGAGGGATTATCTCCAAATTTACAGGGATCGTATAGTATCTGCCGAAATCAGCTACTTTGTTCTTAAAATGAAAGCGAACAACATAATTAATCTACGCACAAGGAAAATTTAAAAGAATTTAGAATTTTGAAAGGATTTTGGGGGTTTTATATGTTATATATATATATATATATATATATATATATATATATATATATATATATATATATATATATATATATATATATATATATAATATCCCCCTTAATGGCCGTTCTTACAAAGGGGGTATGAAGTTTCCCGTTCTAAAGAGGGAATCGGAAAAATGGGCCCCGTAAGCTAAAGGTTAATCCCCTACGTAAGAGATACTTTTCCCTACCGGAGAAGGTAAAATATGAAAAAATACTATGAAAATGTTATGTTTCGCAATGAAACTTTCAAACCATTAAGTCAAACCATAGTTTCCAATCTATTCTATTATTAATTGAAGAGTAGTTACTATTATTTGTTTAGCATCTCAAGGGCTCGAGTTCAAAAGTTTCTGAGCTGTACTCGTAACGAGGAGATATGTTACTTCACCTGTTAGATGTTTTTATAATAAAAGGGGCGAACTTATATCATGGTGAGTATGTTATCAGGATAACGGCTTGGAGGGAAAAATAATTAAAGTTATCAGTTCAGTTAATGATTATTATGATATAAATAATTGTCTTTCCCTTACATTATCAGAATCTGACTTACTTAAAAGAAATATTCCTGTAGCATGGTATCACATGTTATATGTACTCACAGACACAGAAAATCTACAGAGTTAGTAAAGGTTAATTACCGTATTTGCCGGCGTATAAGACGCACTCCCTTTTTTATTCATATATTTATGGAAAAAAGAATTTCTACATTTTTTCAGGAATTTTTATAATGATTCACTGTACTAATTTTATAGTTATTTATGTCCATAAAAAATGCAACTAGGGAACATTGTAGTTAGGTGCATTCGAACTATACTTTAATGCAATGATCCCTCTTTCATTAATGAAGCAAAAAATATATCTCGCAACTGTTTTTACAGAACAGAAAAAAATTCGGGGAAACGATTTATTCGAAACCACTTTTCTAAAAAAAAATTTTTTTTAAATGCAATAGAATACTTATAAATGTATATTAATATAAACCAGAAGTTTTAGACAGACTGAAATTTCAACTCATAATTTTGATTGCCGGCGCATAAGACACCCCCAAATTTTACGCGTATTTCGATAGATTTATTTATTACAAATTTCCAGAAGATTGGCTTTGACACCAGTTGTTCACAATAAAGGGTGAGACTGCTGGCCATACATTTAAGGGGGCACCGTATAGGTGGCCAGCATTACCCCCTACAAGCCGGTCCCGTAATTTAGAACCGAATCAAGCTACGAGACTGGAACACTTGACCCCACATCTCCAGAGGTAAATTTGAGCAGTTGGAGGATAATGCAACCACTACAGATTTTGTCTACCGGCCACTATTAGTGAACATGGCGGTGGATTTTGTCAGCGACCGGCATCGAACCCGCAACTCTCAGATCACTGGCTCGACGCTTTTGTCAATCGGGCCACGTATTTCGACAGAAAAAGTGCATTTTATAAGTCGGCAAATACGGTATTTAACAAGCATAAAATTATTAGTTAATCATACTTTAGAGAACTCGAAGGGGCTGTAAAACTCCAAGGGTTGGAGCAAAAACTTTTCTCTCTCGAAATTACACGTTAAAAACATTTATTTGCTTTTTGCTTAGCAGCTGCACAGTGCGTTTATCCTTCGTGTAGGAAAATATGATTGCAACGCTTCAGAAACCTACCAACCAATTCAACCGTTTCACTGCTGCACGAGCAGATACAGTCTATTGGTAAAAATTGTGTAAGTATGTATGTTGGATGAAATAATTGTAGTTTTTCTCCAAAAATTTTATTAAGTTTTATTTTCAATCGGATTTCAAACGCTGAATATAAAGCACTAATTAAATCTATTTTTATGCTAATAACACATTTATTCATTGATTTTATAGTGTGTGTAATATAAGAATTTAGAAAATGTACGAAACTTATAAAAGAGAACATACATGTTTTTCGAATATAACACGGCATAGCATGAAAACCTAGGGAAAAAAATCTCCACTTTAGTTCAGAAACAGAAATTATAGGAGTTTAATACTGGTATTAATACCTCGGTAGATGCTTACAGAAATATCTTCGATGAAATTTGTTTTTATGCTCTAGTGAGGTTTTCACCTTATTTTAGGATATTTTATATATAATGTGGATATTACAAAAACTCAAATTTAGTTTTAACCAAGTTTCTTTTTCGAACAAGCAAAATATTAGCCCTCTTTGGTGTTAGATAAAATCTTAATTATGTAGAATGAGCTACTCTTAAAAATTTTAAGGTCAAGAATATATTTAATATTTAATTTATTGTTTTCAGTTAATTCTATCATGTAAAATCTCTCCCGGTGTTAGAAAAATATTTTGGCGAAAGTTTTTTTGTGAATTCTACACATAGAAATAATAAAAAATATTTACATTTAAGTTTAACCCAAACATCTCTAATGTTTTATTAAATATAATTTATCATTGATCTTTTATTTTATTCTTTAGAAATGCGACATATCCAGAAAGTAAACGCATAATGAAAATCACCATTGTACTATATTTAAAAGTATTTTGCGGAAATGATTTCTTTTAAGCAGAAATTAGGCTACGATAGTTTGGATATTAAAATATAAATTTTCAGTAGGACAAGGAAAAGTTTTGTTTAAAAGGAACTTGCTTAAAATTTTGAGCTTCAGAGATTGAATTCTTTCTTTGCTAATAAGGCATAAATGCTATGCTTCAGTGAGAAAAACATGGGGAGTCAGAGTAATTTTATGCTAAACAACTTGAATCTTCAAGAGTGTAAAGTGATACGAGTGAGTGCTCTTTCATGTTTACAATCTCATCACGTGATGTTCATATTCCGAAAACAATCATTCGTAACAATTGATCATAATAAGTAAACATATCAAACGCTGCAATCCAAGTTTAAAATAAGTCGCAGATATGAGAAATAATCTTTCATTGGAGCGAGATAAATCATCCAAATGGGAATATGAAAAACATGTAATCAAAGGAAGGAATTCAGAAGTAACTGTTTCTTAGAAAGAATGAACATAACAGTCCATTATAAATTCATTCCATCAACTTCGCATCACATCAGCTTTCACCGATAATATGAACAGGTGCATTAGCTTTCAATGATGTTTAAGATGACTCGCGGAAGAAATTTTCTTTGCAAGATATTGTTTCAAGAACGCTGAACCTAGAGAAAATCGCGATTTTATTAAATAAAAGCAATCAAAAGATGCATAATTTTGAGCATGAAATGCAAGATGTTGTTCATTGCGACGTATATTTCGGTAAATATTAGAATTATCCGGAACTTCCGAAAGACGTTTGATGTTATTTGATTCGGTGCATCATGTATTTCAAAATCAAATGTTATATATATTTATATATGAATATATATATATATATATATATATATATATATATATATATGCTTTCTACAGCGCTTAATATGCCACAGAAAAATTTAAAGTGACTTAAAATTTAAAATAGCTAAATATTACCATTTTAACTAAAGATTTGTACACAGGCTGTTTTAATACATTGTTTTATAGGAGTGCAAAACGGAGGAAAAATCTGCATAAATGAACTCTGGTGCGTCCTTTCATTGGACAGAAAAGCAAGTCATATCTGTGATAGGAAGAAAAATAATAAAGTTTTATTGGTATTAAAGAAATGCCACATTTCCTTCTCGATTAGTCGCTTGCCCCACCGTTAAAAGTTCGAAAAGTGGGAATAGAAAATGCAAGGATACTTTCCTCAGGATTTGAATAACAAATATTGACGTCCTACCGATAAATTCTATTTTATGAGGGTTGAAATTAGATATTCGGAAGTGTCAGGACAGTTTGCTTTTTGAATAAAATAAACTGAATGGTATACTTTTATTTATTGGCATAGAAAACTTAGTTTGTAAATGCTACCATCGAAAACAATGACTTCTATTACAAAAACTTCTTACATATGGAAGTCAAAGTAATTAATATGTGCCAATGAGCAGGAAAATATTTACATCTATGATAAAATCTGTTACAGAATAGTTGTTTAGAATTAGACCTTTATTACTAAAAAATTGCATGCTGTGTGTAACGTCTCAAAAAATTTAAGGGCTGATTTACATTAATGTAAGCCATAATTTTGCTCGTATTGACACTGATAGAATAGCTTAGTTTTCTTTTAATTTTCAAAACCACCTAATTTAGAATTTTACTGAATCTATTCCACTAGAAGTATCCGAGAATACTTTTTTTTGTTTCAGGCTTAAAAATAGCTAAATCCTCTCTAAACCCTTGGTACTTGAATTCTAACATCAACACAAAATCAAACATTGACAATATAATAGTATAAATGAAACACGAATACTTATAAAAAAAAGTCTAAAATCCAAAGGGTATTTAAATGAACTAGAACATGATGTGAAATTGCAGAAGATTAAGGCAGCGAGCGAGGATTACTGCAAAAAGAGGCTAAACTGACAAAAATTGTTTACAATGCAGACAAGCGTTGTACATACTAGGCAGCTTAAAACTTCATGAAATAGAAATAAATGTAAGGGTTTATCACAACTTGGATTTAAGTGAGATATACATATTTGACTACTCAGTGCAAGAATTTGTTAAAATAAATTCCTCTTTTTTTTCTTTCCATTGTTCTTACTACTTTTGTTGCATTTACGGGTAGCATTCCAAGGCTAATAATGGAAAATGTCAACCTATTCTGTTCTCTTATTTTAGCCATTGTTGTATTCAGTCATATCAACCACGTGTCAATAAATTCCGTTTGTACATGCATGCATTTAATCCTTTTTATATAATTATATATGAAATAATCATGTAGTTAACACTTTACGTTCGAGAGAAGTATCGTTTTGATTTCAAAACAAAGGAAAAAATCACTTGCATTTCTAAGGTATCTCTAAATCCAAGAGTACAGTTTATGTATTTGTATGTATATTTATTTGTATATATAGATATGTATAATTTATACAAAGATATAGAAGCCTATATATATATATATTATACACACACACACACACATATATATATATATATATATATATATATATATATATATATATATATATATATATATATATATATATATATATATATATATAATATATATATATATATATATATATATATATATATATATATATATATAGAGAGAGAGAGAGAGAGAGAGAGAGATACATAGATAGATAGATATAGATATAGATATAGATATAGATATACATGTTAGTATATAAAAATATGCATATGTACACGAAGATATATATAAAACACATTTATCTATTTTCTGAGAGTATGGAACAGGAATAGGCAAATTGACAGGAAAAGTAAAAATGCAGTGTATACCACTTGAATTAAATCTTACATATTTAATTATCCTCAAATTTACCCATTAGTAAAAATTTAGACAATTAGATAGGTAAAGTAACAAACAAGTAACTAAAGAAATAGCAGTAAAGTGTTTGAATATTAATTAGAAATGTAGTTTCTTTCTTTAGAAGCTGATATAATGGCCTTTGTGACGATGTGAATTGGTATGTAACAGTTCTAACTTAATATGGTTCAGATAGTGAAGCGGTGACTTATCAGAAAAAAAGTATTTTTATAGAAACATTTGATTCTTTACATAGAACGAGGCGAAAATAATGCTCTGGATCAAATAGGAAAAACTTAATCATGACAAACACTTTAGAACTCCAGCTTTCAGTTGACTAGCAATAGTAGCGTTAATTCAACATAGTGGAGAGACTTTACTTCTTCACGGACATTTAATAGCAGAAATCAGTTCATATTTCACAAATTTATTGTTTTCTATCATAAGTTTAATGCTTCTTTTTTCCGTGGAAATGGTTTACAAGCCGCACTCTGACAGTCACTGGAATTTGTTTCGTTGATATCTAAAAAGTCTATAATTATCTCTTCCATATAATTTGGATACCAGAATAATTGCTTTATGACTAAATACTTTAGAATAAGCTAATACGCTTCATCATTTTCAGGAGTATTAAGAAATTTTTAATTCTTAAGAAAATCCCTATGAACACATTTAATCACTTAACTGATTTTTCCGACGCCAGCTCGAGCTAACGGTCTGGCAAATTTTGCTATGCCCGAACTGTGCATGCTTTAAATTTCTAGGGCTATCTTGCGTTGCTTGAATTTTCATTATAAAACTTTCAGCTTCTTGGCATCAAAACACATGTCACCTGAACTTCTATTTATATTTAGTACCATTTTGGCACTTTTTTTTTTAAAATTTGATATCAAGTTCTTGTTACTTTTGCTTGAAAGTAGCTACTTCAACTTTTGCTTGTTATATTTTATGAGTAGAATGTTATGATTCATCTTATATTTCTTTTATTCGTTTTTCACTGTTCTAAAAATCGATGGTTAAATAACGAATACATGATATTACTTTCAATGCAGTTTTTTTTTACGATTGGCTTTTCTTGTCACTTTTGCTTGTCATTTTGTGAGTAGGCTACAAGGAAGACATTTTTTTTTTATGGAATCGAAATATTTTCTTGTTTTACTATATTTCTTATATACCATTAATGGTAGAATTATTTTCTTGCCTGAGAGGATGCAAAAAAGAGAACATAAATATTTTAGCTTCCTAGTGTTCAAGACTTAATTTATGATAATTTGAGAGTTTTTGTAAAAACGATAACTTATTAATTTTTGTCGTAAAACTAATTTAATTAATATTACACTTGAATAAAAAGGTAAAAAAAACTGATATCTTTTTTAACCGTATTTCAAAAAAAAATATCAGCAGTTAAGGTTTTTAATTTATTTTGAAAGTTTGGAAAATTAAAATAAAACTTAAGATCACTAAATGATACTAAACATTTGACAACTTTTAGTCTTGGGATTTTCTAAGCGGTCTTATAAAGATTCGTTGTCTATATATATAAAACAGTTCCGTAACTGACTCATTCATTCACTGACTGACTGACTGACTGACATACAACGCACAGACCAAACCGCTGGACCTAAACGGCTGAAATTTTGCATGGCGATTCTTCTAATAGTGTAGGGGTGCACTAAGAAAGATTTTTCAAAAATTCTTCTTAGATTTTTAAAATTAAATTTTTAAGCTGTTTTTTAAACTTTTTTTACGTTTGCATTTAAAATAAAACATTGAGGGTTATAAAATTTATATCACGAGAAAGATCATAAACATTCCTTCAAAATGAAATTTTTTTCGAATTTTTACCTCCATTTCCTGATTTTTGGTGAATTTTTAAAGATTAATTTTTAGAATTTAATTTATTAAATGCTGATCACGTGATTTCTTTTTCTGGTACTTTCAATAAATTTATTCTCACGTGCGTAACAACTAAATAGACAAAAAAAAATTTTTTCCTCTTTCTAATGCAGCAGACGATTGGATATTATCCTAAAAAAATGCATATCCCTTACGATTTTTTTTATAAATATATATATATAAATAGATATATATTTTACATCAATTGTATACATTGATCATCGCATTTATTATAAATATATATATTTATTTTTTGGCATAAATTGCATACGTTGACCGTTGTATTTAATTTGAATGTACTCCGTAGCGAAGCGCGGGTTTTCAGCTAGTAATATATATGACGAATTAGTAACAGTGAATATTGAATTTTAGAAGTCATATATTTATTCACTTATCCATCGCATTGAAAATAAATCATTTTTTTGGCTACAAGTTTTAGATATGTGAAATTGTCGGAGCTTCAAATTTTGGCAATTACTTTACAAATAATAGCAGCAAGCAAATATCTGATTGTGTTTAAAATGGGAATCTATGAAAAAATAACGGAACTTTATAGAAATTATCGATGCGAACAAATGGAATAGGGGCCTAATTTCTTATTATTGAATTACTTATAATTCATAATACTCGCAAACTATGGAACAAAATATAGATGTGAATAGTTCTGTGTAGATAAAGGTTACAGACTTCTAGAAAAATTAACTTGTTCTAGAATCTATGTAGTAATGGAAGGTAAATTTCTTATACTTAAGGGCAAATATTTATTTAATGTAAATTGCACTATAGTAAAGCTCATAATTTTATTAAAGCTAAAGAAATCTGTAACAAGGTAATGGTAGGGGAAGGCTCTTTTTTTCAGTAAAATTAATTAGGTCGCCTTAGATCCTTCCTGTTTCTTGTTTGATGCAATACGTTCTAAAAGTATAGTTTCCGGTTTTCTCTCTGACTATTTTCGCATTTTCTCAAGAATAAAAACCAGACTAAGCGTAACGTAAATGATCATCTCGTTTTTCTTTTGCAATGTGGTTTGTAACGTAAGCTATATTTTTCTCCTAATATTTTGTCAGAAGCCAGTGTGTTACATGCCACTTTAAAGTTTTCAGATATTTTCTCCCATTTTTCAAAATTTAGAAGTTAAAGGGTTTTCTTTATAAGGAATAGGAAGAATATATTGAAAATAGTGTTATAAAGCTTAAATGTAAAGACTAAACTACATAAACAGCAGTTTTTACGAAAATAACACTTTCCTTGCTTTTCATGCTCAACGAAACTGAGATTTCACCGTATCCTATTGAAAGGTCAAATAATGGGGCGCTTTATTTTTTCTTCCGTGTGTTAAACATTTTACGCTTGGTAGTAAGTTACTTTTTCCCGTTCACTACTTTATATTTCCTATAACGCCGTGTTTGGTTTATCAGCTACTTTAATTTCTAAATATGGTTAAGTAAATGGTTTCTGTTGAGTTGCGTAGCGTAAAATTAAATTCAATGTGTTTTTCTAGAGTTACTAATAAATTTTTGACGCAACCGTAAAGATGCTTTTAATGTGTTAAGCAATTATTATGGATAGAAATTACTATAAACTAGACCTAGAACAACAATATTTTTAGAATTCTAAATTATTTAGTATGTCTTGCAGCATTTCTGGTGGATATTCTTAGTTTCTACAAAGTACTATGAACTAACTTTACCCGTACTTAATATTAAGTTAGTTAATCCGCGTCATATATTTGATATATTCACGCAATTTTTGCGCCTGCGAGTAAATGAAATGATCAATTTTCTCTTAACCTTTACCTTACGGGGCCCATTTTTACGATTACCTCTTTAGAACGGGAAATTTCATAACCCCTTTGTAAGAACGGCCATTAAGGGGGTTATATATATATATATATACATATATATATATATATATATGTATATATATATATATATATATATATATATATATATATATATATATATATATATATATATATATGTATCCCCCAATGCGGAGGCACTTGTCGTGAGACATTCGCCTATACCACGCCGCAATTTTACTGCCCATTTTATTGTGGGGGCACCATATAGGCCGACAGCATTACCCCCTATGATGGGACAACACGAACAGAGGCATATTTTGAGGCGCGACTCCAGGATTCGATCTGAGCACCCTCAGCACCGAAAATCAGCGCGCTGTACCACTGGGCCTATATATATATATATATATATATATATATATATATATATATATATATATATATATATATATATATATATATATATATATATATATATATATATATATATATATATATATATATGTGTGTGTGTGTGTATGCATATATACATATATATATTTATGTGCATATATACATACATACATACATACATATATATATATATATATATATATATATATATATATATATATATATATACTAGCTGAAAACCCGCACTTCCCTGCAGAGCACATTCAAATTAAATACAACGGTCAATGTATGCAATTAATGCCCAAAAAAATAAATATATGTATATATATTTATAATAAATACGACGATCAATGTATACAATTGATGTAAAAAAATATTTACAAAAAAATCGTAAGGGATATTTTTAGAGACAAAATAATGTAGAAGAAAATATTCAAATTAAATCTAATAGGACATACTAAAGAATATAGTACAGTTTGAAGAACATAATATCTTTTACTGTATTTAAATATTTTTTTTGGATAATGTCCAATCGTCTGCCGCAATAGTGAGAAAATTTTTTTTTTGTCTATTTTGTTGTTAAGCACGTGACGATAAATTTATTTAAACTACCAGAAAACGAAATCACGTGATCAGCATTTAATAAATTAAATTCTAAAAATTAATCTTTAAAAATTCACCAAAAATCAGAAAATGGAGGTAAAGAATCGAAAAAGACTTCATTTTAAAGGAATTTTTATGATCTTTCTCGTGATATAAATGTTATAACCCTCAACTTATTATTTAAAGTGCAAACTTAAAAAAAGTTACTAAAGCAGCTTAAAAGTTTAATTTAAAAAAAATCTAAGAAGAATTTTTGAAAAATCTTTCTTAGTGCACCTCTACACTATAAGAAGAATCGCCATGCAAAATTTCAGCCCTTTAGGTCCAGCGGTTTGCTCTGTGCGTTGTCTGTCAGTGAGTCAGTCAGTTACGGATGTGTTTTATATATATATATATATATATATATATATATATATATATATATATATATATATATATATATATATATATTCATCCATTCTTGGGCCCGTATTCTTGGGATACATGCTATCCCACCCCGTAAGGAAAAGGTTAAATCACTTAAAGGATGTGTGTGAAATTTGTTGAAAGGGGGGGGGGATCTACTTATTAATTTCAAATCTTTAGCTCCTACTATAAGTATTAATGATAAATTGGAGAACACTTTCTAAAATTGTTTGGATTAGATGTTATAAAGGAAATAAAATATACTGTTATTCGTATGTTTATAGACGATTGCTATTCAGGGATATGTAATGCTGTTGAAAACAATTTTTTAGTATGATTACGCAGTAAATACGCTGAACTGAAAAGAGTTCCAGTGTAAGTCTAATACAGGTACACTGTGCAGTTGCCAAGCATACACAATTTCTAGTAAGCTTTAAAAATCTTTTAAATTTGACATTTAATATATTCATTGTTATAATAAAGCATATTATATTGTAAATGACAAAATTTATAAATTACACTACAATACACACACTTATCAAAAACTAAAATTTGAGTTAGTAATACTGTGTGTTAATTTAAAGATTTAAAACTAAATTTTATTACCCATCCTACAAAATTTATTTGTAATAATTGATGTAGTGAAGTAAAAGTAAAAAGAAAGAAGCACGTGCACATAGAGTTTCGAATTCTTATTTGGACAATCATTTGACTATCCTTGGGAGTGTCTATTAGTAATTTTAAATTCATATTCCTATAACATTCAGCATTCTCCTGATTTTTTCAAAGAAATTAAGGATGCTGTTTTGAGAGTGTTAAATTGGGTATTCGGTGTATTCGGAGAGGTCTGAATCAAAACAGATGTTTTCCCTATTTTATTTATGTATAAGAAATCGTAATAGTCATATTAATTGAGAAAATTATCTGTTAAGTATATCTCATGATTAGAAAACATATCTAACGATATTATTTTGAAGCAAGGATATTTTCTGCGAAATCTCAGAACAAAAGATTATTTAAATCTTTTGTGTGATTTAATTAGGATATTTCAAAATCGTCCAGATAACGTGCAGCGTAAAATCTCCGCTTGCAGAGAATTTGAGCTGAGACTTATTCTTAAATATCTCCTATTGTTTATGAATAAGAAATAGCGATAAGATTTTTTCTTTACTCCTTTTTAGATTGTTCAGATTCAAAGAGATCATATATTTCCAAATTAATTTTATTTATATTGAAGATATGGTTTCTTTGTTTCGAAGCTAAAATAATTAGGAAGTTTAGGCCTATTGATAAATGTTGTCGATTTCCCTTTCCAGTGATCTAAAAGAATTGTTACGTGTTGTACGCGTTTAGTCAATTTATAAAAGATGATTAATAAATAAATTATGCGTGAATCTTCAGCTATATGACAACTGCCTTCTTGGATACTCATCATAAACGTCTCGTCTATGTAAGCTACTAAATTTTTAACTAATTCTCTTTAATACTCCAATGCTATATTGCAGCTCTTTTTTCCTTCAAGGTTATATTTGTTTTTTTTAGCTAATTGAAACATTGGTTGCACCTAGATATTTATGCCAAATAAATAATTTAGAAGCTGCAATGCTGATGACAAAAGCTCAAAAGCATAAATCTAAAAGATAAAAATCTCATTCTCTATTAGAAGGTTCGATGATTAAATCGTTACGCATCGCTAAACCAGTACAAAATAGTCTTTTATAGTGCGTAACACGGTGAAGTAGATGTGCTAGGAAGGAAGCAATGAGGTATTTAATTTTACTTGTAAGTAAAGAGTAAGCTGTATAGTAAGGACATGGAAAATCGATTAGCAAATGTTACTATCATCAGCATTTGCAACTGTCTACATACAGGAAATAAAACTTTATATTTGGCTCTTTCTCTACTGTTGTATCTTACACAAATTGCGGTCAGATTGAAACACTAGGCGATGTTCAATTATATGTGAGACTAGCTGAAAAACCGCACTTCTCTACGGAATACATTCAAATTAAATACAACGCTCAATGTATGCAATTAATGCCAAAAAATAAATATATATATATTTATAATAAATACGACGATCAATGTATACAATTGATGTAAAAAAACGTATATTTATAAAATAATCGTAAGGGATATTTTTATAGACAAAATAATGTAGAAGAAAATATTCAAATTAAATCTAATAGGACATACTAAAGAATATAGTACAGTTAATACAGTACAATTTGAGGAAAATATCTTTTACTGTATTTTAATATTTTTTTTGGATAATGTCCAATCGTCTGCCGCATTAGCAAGAAAAATTTTTTTTGTCTATTTCGTTGTTACGCACCTGACGATAAATTTATTTAAAGTACCAGAAAAAGAAATCTCGTGATCAGCATTTAATAAATTAAACTGAAAATTAATATTTAAAAATTCACCAAAAATCAGAAAGGGGAGGTAAAGATTCGAAAAAGATTTCATTTTAAAGGAATTTTTATGATCTTTCTCGTGATATAAATTTTATAACCCTCAAATTATTATTTTAAATGCAAACTTAAAAAAGTTATTTAAACAGCTTAAAATTTAATTTTAAAATTCTAAGGACTTTTCAAAAATCTATCTTAGTGCACCCCTACACTATAAGAAGAATCGCCCTGCAAAATTTCAGCTCTTTAGGTCCAGTGGTTTGATCTGTGCGTTGTATGTCAGTCAGTCTGTCAGTCACGGAACTGTTTTATATATATAGATTAAAATAGAGTAAAATAATTATAAAAAGTAGCCCCTGATAGCTAGTTTACAAAACTGCTTTTTGGAACCTGCCACCAATTAAAAGACCCGTTAATAATTTTCTGAACTGCAGTACTTTCGTGTAACTATTACTATTTTGAAAAATTCTTTCGATATAAGATGAAATAACTGTTATTTCAATGAAATCATTTTTCATTCGAATGAAAACATTATGAAATACAATTCTCATTATGATTGTACTTAAACGGGATAAGTACTTGATGAGTGTAAGTACTTAGGCGTTATATAACTACAAAGCTTCTTAATTTCCTGTAATAAAAGCTAACAGCTTTTATTAGTTTTGAAAGAATCTGTTTCATCATCAGGACGAAAAGCATCTCTCGTGCCTTATAAGGTAATGATAAAAAATTTGGGATTTTTAATTAATTTGTACCGAGGAGAGTCTCTAGAACTGGTTACACATATCAGCAAGCAACACACATAAAGCATTTTTACTTATGTATACTAATGGCTATTAAAAATTTATTTATAACTAAAAGTAATATTTATGGATTACTTTTTGTGATCTTCCCATGAAATGAATTTATGCTTGAGGGTAAACTCAAACTCCCCTTGAAACTATGCACAGCTTTTAAGTTTCTTATTGTGAATAAGAGATTTAGATTGCTACAAATATTTGTAGTATGTAAATGAGTTTATACTTAGCATGATCATAACAAATAATTCGTAAAAGGTAACCTGAAATAACCACTTAGACATTAATTTTTCTGTCTATAAACAAAGAAAGAAATGTTATCCAAGGAAGAAAATGTAAAACATCCCCAGCTTTATAATTTTGTTTTTTATTGGCGCAATAATATAAAATATTTTCAGATGTGATAAAGAATATTATCAGTTTATTGCATTTATCTCTTATATGAGCTATTAACAAGCACAATCGGTTAAGTTCACTTCTTGAAATTTTTGGAGCTAATCAAGTGCTTTGACACTAAATTTTTACATTCATAATAAATTTCCCAAATAATAAGGATTAACACCACTAAATGAAGAAATTTTTTTGCCCATCGAATAATAAGTAACTTTTTTCAGAGGCCAAGTTGAATCCATACTCTAATGTAAATAATTGCAATAATCCAATGCAAAAGCAGAAACAAGTGTACTTGATGATAACGTTAAATAGTTTAGTGTTGTTTCATCACAAAAAAGTAAAATAAATTAGTCAGTTACAGTCTAACTGCTGCAGAAATAAGTATTTGTGAATTATTAAACAATTATTTCAAACTTTTTTCTGTAGTAAAAAAAAATAATTTGAAGACTGAATTGGATGTTATTACTTTTTTTCCCTTGCCAAATCGGTTAAGTCTCTAAGTCACGCAAAAATTTTAATAATAAGGATTACTCCACGGATATTCTATCTGATATATTTCATATGTTGTCAGATAAAAGCTACATCTGCAGTAATACATTCTACAATGTTTATTTGAATTTATATTTTCAGAGGAATTTTAAAAAACAATGTAAATTATTTTATCCCTTTTCACCACTTTTTGTTTCATGGATTTAACCGATTTGGCAAGTGAGCGGCTCATATATAAAACATATTTCTTTCTTAAACGCTGCTCAAATTAAATTTCACAGACATATTTCGTTAGTATTAATATCAGTCATGATTTATTTTGCCTCATGAAAATAATTTCTGATGCGGGCATTTTGACTGTTTGAAGTTTAAGAAAATAAATTCCAAACAATAATGATATAGAACAATATAATATGAAACTAACTGGGAAAAAAATGGAAAAAAAGCGTCTCTTTTTTTACTTTTAATCCAACGATTACGTTGTATAGTGTTGTAACAATGATGTAAGCTATTCGAAAAATAACATTCTAAAATATTAGATACAGCTGTTCATCCCACAAAAAACAAAAACATGTTTAGGCATTAAATAAAGGTACAGACTATAGAACTCTATAGGTTGAAATTGATCAGGGAAGAATAGAAAATTATATTTGACCGTGTGGAAATTTCATCATCCACAAATAATTATCATGAAAATTAGTATCAAAATATTTGAATTGAAAATTTTATCTCTTTAGCATAAAGTTATTATTATTATATTTATATAGAAGAAATGGTTGTGCACATTTAAAAAATTCGAATGTCTTATACGTACTCTAAGAAAACTGAAGGTGAACACACGAACGTTTCAAACATTAATGACATATTTGATTCCGGAACTAAGATTAAATCATGCATTACTTTCATTAAAAGGAATGTTTATTCATGAATGCTTTTTAAAGGCCATTTTAATTATTTTTCAAAACTTTCTGCTGATGCCGAGGCCCTTGTCCTGAGATATTCGCACTGTATACCACGAAAATTGTTAACTACTTATTATCTGGTAGCCCCATACAGGTGAGTCAACATTACTCCATTGGTGCCCCCTCAATTGTGATCGAGCATCCCCAGGGGCAACATCTGGGAGGGGGGGGGGACAGCTCGTACCTACAACCACCCACTGCTCTCTTGGAATGAATTTCCGGTCTTCAGATTTTGGGCCTGTTCACATAGAATCCGTAAGCGTTAGCGTTAAAGATTCCGTTGGTGCTAATTGGTCAAATGGGTCAGAGATTGGTATAAGATTGGTTAAAAATTCTGACGCTGATGGATTCTATGTGAACAGGCCCTCAAAGAGCTCATATCCAGCCTAGACACGAGGGAATTTAATTGCGCTTGTCGGGGTTCAAATTGGGCACCCTCTGTTCCCCAAAAGCCCAACGTTCTTCCAATATGATACCTCGGGCACACATTTTAAAGTACATATTCTAAATTATTTAATTTTCGCAAACATTTATTATCTCCTCCGATGTATATATGAATTTTAAAAAAATTACCTTATTTCTTAAATCAGAGAAAACAGTGAGAAAACTTCTGTTCATAGGAAGCGGTTTCGTTTTCAGTTTTTCCCGAAGAGTATTTTACTGTGTATAGCGAATGCAACCATAGAAAATGTCTCATCATGAAATCCCTTGTATATAGTGTAGCTCTAGTACAGCTTATCTGTAGCTTCCCCGTACACTGGGAAACTAAATTTTGATATTATCAAGTTTTACTATGAAGATGTGGTGTCCAGTTATAATTCTTACTGCATACCTTGCATTTTTTTTAATACCTAAATTCATCATAATCCAGGAAATGTTGGTAATTAAAAGCAAGGGAAAATCGGTCTTTCCTAAAATGCTTAACAGAAATAGAATTGCTACTTCATTTTAAATCATTCGCTTTAAAAATGAACCTGAAGAAAAGGACTTAGGTACATCTGGTATTCATGTACATTTGTATAGTTATTATCGCACTTTATCCAGTAACCTAAAAGAAATTTATGACCAGGGCTATTGCATGTTAAAGGTATGTTGACAGAATCTCATATATCTCATTATATGGATGCAAATTTTTTGAAATGTAAAAAAAAAGTTTCTTGCATAAAAAAAAATGCAATAAAGGATGTCATATTCAGATAAAAAATTTCGACTAGCTTTTCTTCATTCGTACACTTTTAATGAAGACTATCTTATGCAATAGATCTCTTGAATTTTTTGATGTTATCATTGCTAATGTTTCTTTTTTGTATTTACTACTTGTTTGTATTCTATGTTCATGTGCTC
This sequence comes from Dolomedes plantarius, assembly GCA_907164885.2. NCBI lineage: Eukaryota > Metazoa > Arthropoda > Arachnida > Araneae > Dolomedidae > Dolomedes > Dolomedes plantarius. The sequence goes on along the minus strand of OU015494.1, from coordinate 157,752,659 downwards.
CAGCCATTGGAAATAAAAAAATCTTATGCAATAGATAGCTTTGTTAAATTATGATTAAACGAACATTATTTTTGAAGATTTCTTTTAAAATAGTCCAGTTATAGTTCCTAGTGTAAATTTTCATACTTGATAAATAATTAGGTTGCATTCGAAGCTTGCATTTTGAATGAAATGAATTACGATCAGATTACTTGAGTGTGTATGTATTTATCTTATGAGAATAATTATCAGAAATTTCATGAATTAGCTAATTTAAAAGTTAATAAATAAATGCCGTATTTTTCGGACCACGCACCGGAAGGTAACATGCACCTCAAATATATGGGAGGATTTTTAGAAAAGAATATTTTGTATTTTGTTAGGCATAAAAATATATTTTCAATTTCTTTCTTAATAAAGAATATATATATATATATATATATATATATATATATATATATATATATATATATATATAATAAATAATAATATATATAAAAAATACGTATAATATATATTGTATAATATATATAAAATAAAATAAATTTAATTTTAATGTTACCTTCTGACCATAAGACGCACCCCAATTCTGTTCTCAGATAGCATTATGTTATAAGAAACTTTTCTTAAAAAAAAATTGACTTTTTCATAATCCGCATTCTCGTTCGCCGATATTTTCTATTTACTGTAACTACTGTCAGTAATAGCCAAATATTTTTCTGAAACATTGGTACTACGTTTACTCCCGTAAAACAAATTACTGATTTTTCATGACATCCTGAATCTAAGAATTGTCACATAAATTTCTTATAACATTTTGCCATCTAAGCACAGAATTTTAAGTCTATTTTTTTACGTAAAAAGGGGAGTCTTATGGTCCGAAAAATACGGTATATTGAAAAATGTGTTCTTGAGTATAAAACATGCACAATTCTTAAATGAACTTTAGTGACGATTTTTAAAAGTAAATTACGAATAGCATGAATTTGAGTATATAATTCTTAATATCTTAAGATTTGTAAAGGGTAGATTAGAAAACCCTTTAGTGAAGTATTACCACCAAATAAACGGGCAATGCGCTAACAAAAAGTATATTAAAAAAATATAACGATTCATCAGGATGTAAATGTGATAAATATTCTACTGTAGAAAAATGGAAAGCCTCCTTTGAAATATTGTGTATTTCGTTTTGAAAATTTATTGTACTTGTATTTTGTTATTGGCCGTTAATTTAGAACATCACACATATTATGCAATAGATAGCTTTGTTTATTTAGTTTAATTTCAACCGCAGTGCATAAACCTCTTTCCTTTGTAAAAATACCATATTCAGTAGCATTTCTAAGTACTTTAAATGCTTGTCCGATGATAGCCTTGCAGACTGTTATCAGAATTTGCTATCGGAATTAATCATTTAGGGATCCCTGAAAAATTACTTTCACGCTTCCTCCTACATGTACAATTGCTACTTACTTTTAATTATATTATTTCTATCATGCATTTTCTTCATTATTGTGTTTAGAAACTATGAGATTTTAGAAGCTGCCGGCCTTTTTACTTAGAATCCCAATTTGAAAGATTCGCCTTACTGAAAATTTTACATCTTTTAAACGCATTTCACAAATGAATCATAATGGTACTCAAATCTAATTAATGTGAACAAAAATACATGGATCAAATGTAAGTTTGAAACCACTGCTTGAAAAATTTGCGTCTGTTTTGGGTTTTTATTGTGCTATCATTACGTTTTCGGTAATATATATATATATATATACACACACACACACACACACACACACACACACACACACACACACATATATATATGATCATGATATTGAACCAGAATTATTTCTTAACCCGTTTCTTACCTAAAGTTCCTCATTGAACTTTTTAATGATTTATAAGCTTTCAAGTTACTGAAAATGAAAGGAAAATATAGATAAGATTTTATTCGTAGGAAATTACGATAAAAATGAAATAATCTAATATTCCATCTCTATCTTTTACATGTCTGTGTCTATATATTTTAGAATTTATATACCCATACGCAGAGAAATTCTAATGACGGACAGTCATGTTCTGAACAATGATTTTGCTAAATAGAGAGGTCTAAAAGACTTAGTTTAAAAACCAGCTAAATAGGCTTCTTAAAATGTACAATGGTTTTAAATTAATGAATATTGTAAAATGAAGCCAGAAAATGAAATTAAAATTTAGGAAACATGGAGATGTATTTTAGCGTTTTACAAGAAAAAAAGTTATTTGTATGTACAATAATTCTTGTAAAAATGACAGCGATATAGGTAAGCTAAAACTGAAACTTTCATCTGGTTTTCTCAAATAAAGAAACATATCTGAATCAAAAATTTTAAGTGGAACAGTTTAGCATTAGGGAAGAAGAGATTCTGTCGGAAGATGATTTCATATATATACGAGTATTTTTATAGTAAAAATTTACAGTAGGAACCTTAATTTCACGTCTAATTTACGATCCTGTGTTCATATTCAATCCAGAAATTGTTTTAAGTCATCTGTAAACAAGGAATTTTTATGTCAATGCTAGTTCTATATTTCTCTGTTGTGGAAATGTGAAGGTTAACTTCATTGTCTTGATTTTGAGGGGCTCTCGCTGAACATGAGCGTTGATGCAATTTGATCTACAGGTACTAAGATACAGTATGCCTCATGTTTTCGGACTAGAGGAAATTTATTTATATCTATTTTTTAGAAAGAAAACACTGTTGATTCTAAAGAACTTGAAATTGTGCTTGATGAAAATTTGCCACGGAGAGCGGTGTCATAAAGTTTCTTGTCGGTTAGTTCAGACTGAAAAATCTCATTATTTATTATATATAAGTACAAAAATAAATTTCCATTTGAAAGTAAATATTAGGTTTATTTTTTCATTAAGGTGTATATCTGAATTTATAAATAAGATTTTTAGGGCTAATTTTACTTCAAATCACATAAATCGGAACGAATTGCTTATATAAGGCTTTTTTATGACCTATGTAAATTTTATAGTTTTATGCTCATCTTCAAAAAAAGTTATACAAAATTATAAGATTTTAATTTTTAAAATTAGTTCATATTATCCTAAAAAATTGGCTTTTAAGTCAGTTTCTCTTGTATTTTGAATTACTTTTATTAACTGTGAACCTGTCCTAAACTATTGCTTTTACGATATGACTAATCTAGATGTACTGAAAATACAGTCACAGATCCCAATAACTATGTATGATTAATACCCTTACTCGGCGTCAAATTATAAGCCCTAATATGGCAACAGTTTCCATTCGTCCCTTTTTTAAAGAGCATTGTGACGTTTGATCTCTTTCTTAATTCCTGAAAATCGATGTTACAGAAGTTATTCCCAAGATCTGCAAAGTTAACATACAGTATATAGACATTTGTGTTTTCCCCCGAACGCCAAAATATCTTAAAATTTGCACTTTATTAAGCGCATCGTGGAACATTTGATACCATCTATTAAAATCTATAAGTTTTTAGTAATTAAAAATTTGTGCACATGCTATTTTTTTTCTACCGAGTATTCTCGATCCCCAGGTAAATGAAGATTGTTTGCACATATGAAAACACGTCAACCTCTTAAAAATGTAACCTTAATTTTTGAAATGTATAGTTTTCCTTAGAGCATTTCATTCCAATGTCGTTTGCGTATGGTTTATCTTTCTGTTTTTACATAATTATCCGGGGAAAAGTAAAGACACATAGGTGGTCGAGAAGTAATGCAAGAAGAAATCATTTTATAAAAGAAGTACAACTACATTTGTTGATCGAATTATTCTTGAGTACCATTTGAGAAAATAAGTGTTGATGTTCTTATAAGCTAAAGTTGTATAATAATCGGTTTAGAAGAGAAGTACCAAAAAACCAAATGAAAATAATTTTTGCTGTATTTTATGTACCTGAAGTAACCGAAAATCAAAATTCGATAGATATTTACCAAGAAAATCTTTATTTTTAATTTTCAAACATTTTTAATCATCGCTAACACTGGCACTAAGATTTATTTCACCCGTTTCATTATAAATGACTACAGATGGCACCACTGTCGGATAAATCGTTTCAAAAGAGGAAGTATCGCGAATTGTGCGACAAGAAAGGGTTAAAACTCGAGCTAACTCGCGTAGACGATTTCTATCAGATATTCCAACACATTTTATCCGTATCTCTCTCTGTTAAATATACATGAATCAAAATAATGTTCTTAATTCATTTTTATGTAGAAATTCGGAAGAGGAACCCTCTCAGGAAGTCATTTTGGGGAAAATATTAAAATTTGTTAAAATAAACGTCCTGGAGAAATATAAAAGAATGAAAACCATACTAAGTACGATTTGATTCATAAGATTCCTAATTTAGTAAAAGTTTCAAAAGTTCTAGAGACCCAAACTAATTTAATATGTGAGGAATTAAATAATAATAAAAGAAAATTAGATGGGTGTCCTTTACAACACTTTTTCCCCAAGTGTACATAGAATGTTTAATTACTAGTACATTTCATTTAACAGTGAAACATTTAAGTTTAATAACAGTGCTTTTAAATTTAAAAATACTTCTATATTTAAATTTAATACTTTTATTTAAATACAAATTACGAAACACAATTTGTATACTTGAGAATTACGATGTATAAAGGAAAAAAACAAGTTCCGTGAATAGAAAAATAATACATGGTGTGTGTGTGTGTGTGGTGGGAGCTATGCATAAAGACTAAATCTAATACACCAAGGAATATTTGACCATATAGTATTTATCAATTATTGCTGAGACTCGTAGATTTTAAATGAGAGCGATTTTTTAGCTTCCTAAGTTGGATTAATGTGATTCTGTACCCCATTTGCAAAATTTATACACAAGTATACTGTTATCATTAAGTTTAAAAAACCTCGTATTATGTTGTGATATTTGCATTATAATCTGAAAAGAAAAAAATTATAATTTATAGATTCCGCCGAAATATTGAAAAATATTAGAACGCATGCGGTTAAAAATTCTATTTATAAGTTACAAAAATTATTAAAACAGTTATTCAAGTTTAACAAATAACATAAATGGTTGTATTTATGGTATGGTTAAAGGTCCTCCAAGTTCTCAAATTTACCTCTGGAGGTTTCTGGTTCAAGTGTTCCGGTCTCGTCACTTGACTTGGTTCTAAATGACAGGACCGGCTTGTAGGGGGTAATGCTGGCAACCTATACGCTGCCCCCTTAAATGAATGGCCAGCAGACTCGCCCTTTACTGAGAAAAAATGACATCATAGCCAATCTTTCGGGCATTTGTAATAAATAAATAAATAAATAAATAAATAAATGGTTAGGTTAAATTACCGCACTTCGATTCAACAGGAAAATTTCCAGAGCATCCTAAACTTCGAGAAAAAGATTAGTGACTTAGGATTTATAATTAGCAGATCATTTAACCGGAAACATATATATTTATATGGAGTAAAATTGGATACATATAATCTTTAAAATGAGTAGTTTTTTTTAAAGTTCAATTAATTTCTGAGAAGCTGGAATTCGTATGTTATTTGAAATTATTAAATATAACGAAAAAGACCTCATTAAAAATGCTCTAAAAATCCGGTACAACAAACAATTATTTAACGGAATGTTCAAAAAAGTTATAACTTTATACTGAAACTTACGTTACCTTTATTATGTCATGTACCTAAAATGTAAAAGGGAAAACTTTCCTTCCAAAAACATCTTGAATGAGTATTTTCTAATCCTTACTAACTCGTGTAATTTGCAGCTTTTCAATTTTAATTTCAATTAAAAAATGTGGGAAAAAATTTGTTAACATGGATGTTTTGAAAGAGCAGAATTAAAGAATTCGCTCCAGATTAGGAGAAGCATCTGATTAACTGTCAGATCGAAGATTTTGTTTCGATAGTTGATAGCTATCTGACCTATCAACGACTTATTAATTTGCACAATCTTTCTTTCGATCTGTCTCTTTCTCGTTCAAGCTATTTAGAAATGATTTATCTCCTCCTGAATGGTGACAACAAGAAAATGAATTTAAATTTGGAGTAGTTAATAAGTTTGATTTTTTTTTATATTACGCGACTATGAAAATCTTGTAATGTGCATTGATTGCAACTGTCACTTAAAATTCTTAAGTGGTCTGTTTTCCCGGAGGTATAAAATTGTTGAGTCAAGTTTTCGAAGGAAAAACCTTGAGGTGAGAAAGCTCTGAAATTTGCTAATTTGATTTTGGTTACGGGAAAAACAAACCATGGCTAGCTAAAGCTTGTACGAGTTTATGTTGTTTGCATAAAATTCAAGCTTATGATAGTCATTTGGATATGAATAATGAAAATAAAGTAAAGTCATAGGAAGACTGAAATGTTGCGCAAAATAAATTACTGGGTATAATTATATTTAAATAAATTTCAAAATCGTTTAACTTTTTTTTCACTTTACTTAACCCTTCCCTTATCTTGATAAACAAATACGCTATATCATATGGTTATTTTCGTTCTGGTAAGCTGTATCTTTTTTTTATGCAAGTATAACTGTCAAAGACTCTCTATCGGTATATCATACGAAAGAATGTTATGAAAGTTACTTTCTTGTATGCCATTGACAAACCAGTAATTCCACGTTAGTAACTTAATTCAAAATTGTAGGCTGCAAATCTATAAAAACTACCAGTTTTCCGAAATCCTTAAAACTCGTTATAAGCCATTTATGAAGAATTCGCAAAAAGAGTTTATAAAATATTTCACTGATAGGTAATACGTATTTGGTAAGAAACAATAAAAGATACCCATAAAAATTGCTGAGCACTAGAAAATGTTTAATAAAAAAAGTAGATTCTATTAATTTATAAAGTAACATAAAAAATGTATACATTGTGTTTAATTTCAGATATTTTTTTCATAAATTATTAGATTCTTTTTTTACTCCCCAATAATCCCTAATTATGCTAGAATATCTGCTGCAAATAGATGGATACATTTTTTCTCAAATTTTTGAGGTAGAAAGCATCCCAGGAATTTCTCTTTAGGAGAGAATCAAAATATTCAATAGTAAAAATTCCCTATGATTGTACTTGTCAATGTGCTTCATTTCGCGTATGTTTGAAAGAAACAAAAAAAAATATTGTAACTTACAAACTAACAGGGAACTCTAGAAACATCTGCAAACCCTATATTATGAATTTGTTTTAACTGTATTAGAGAAATTAGTATTTTTAATTTTTTCCACATATACACTTTTATTCAGTGTGTAGAATAAATGTTGTTTATCAACAGCTACTCTGATTTCAAATTTTTGAACTAAGCAGGTGTAAAATATCAGCTCTTGTATTTTGCCAATTTCAAAAACCTAATATCAAAAGAGTAAAATCTTAAAATGAGAAAAAAGTGGGAAAGCAGAACAAAACTTAAGTTTGGATTAATATTTTATCATCAATTAGCAAAAAGTGGATTAGTTTTCATAGATCTTTCGAGATGTGTGGTCTAATTTTTTGATTTTAAACATGTTAAGTATATTTTTCTGTCGCTTCTCCTCCAAACCTTTTTAGAAGCCTCATGCCACTCACACACTCGTCTGAGGAAAGAAAATATTGGAGACAGGACCATCATATTTATAAAGGAATCAGTTTATAGCGGTAGGTATTTCCCAGAGAGAAATATCCTTCCATTTACGAAATTAACTTTTCGGCGTTAAAATTCCCCGAAACTGGCCATATTGACAAGGGCAATAGGGGGGCACTGTGGGTGAGGTTACCGATTTGTGATGAGTTAGTTCCGGCAATGAGAGTTATACAATGCACTTAGGTATCGGTCAAGAAAAGAAAAACACGCTGTCTTCAAACGCAGTATGATACTCGGATATTGCTCTCTGTAATTTAGTAGTCGTATAATTTAATGAGCCTGGGAATCTTGAAAGTTCAACTAATGATTATGTCTGAATGTACTATGATATATATGTGAAATATATAGCTTTTTGATTCAATAAAATACACTGATCTAGAGAGATCACATCTGTAGAACTAAAGATTGAACTAAAATTTCTCTTTATTTTAGATCTTGTAAGCTTAAGGGCCTGTTCACATAGAATCCATCAGCGTTAAAGATTCCGTTGGCACTGATTGGTTAAATGGGTCAGTGATTGCTTTAGAACTGGTTGAAAAATTTTTACGCTGACGCTGATGGATTCTGTGTGAATAGGCCCCAAATTATATTGGCTCGTGCTAAAGTTATCTAATATTATGAAATCACTCTTTTTATCTTCGTTTCAGATCAATATGAGTTTTTCTTCTTCACAGAAACATATGCCCGCATCTAGGTTCCCAATATGAAAGTCACAATATAAAAAATTAGAACTCTAAGTGTCAGAGTTGATGACAAATATATCTGTCATTGGTTATATTCCTTCAGCTGTCCATGGCCCAGGAGATGCGTTTATCTCTGAATCACACCTTTATCACTACACAAAGGATTGTTTTGCAGTGATAGTGCTGGTTGAAACGAGATGTTGCCATTAAAATACTTAATTGTGGGGGTGGTTTCATGTTTTGGATTTCAATTTCAACTTTTCTATAAGATTATATAACTTTTCTAAACCAAGTGCATTCGTTTACTGATCATAAAACTTTAGCTCTGAATGTTTATAGCAAAAATAGTTAAACATTATACCGAATTCTATTGGATTCGGCTTAGTAGAATGTCATCACATTTGGTTTCTAACGGATTTTACGCGGGAGGTGACATTTGTCTAGAGTAGGATTGGGCAACTTTTTTGAGAGTGCGTGCCAAAATCGGCCAAATCTCTTAACCAAAATTTTTTCCAAGTGCCAACCGAAATTTCTTGAGAACATATTTAATATCTTAATATTTGATTTGTAAGTGATTATGTAAATCATGTACAAAATTAAGAAAGGATTTTGCGAAAATGTTTTTTTTTTGTGGATATTTTTTATTAGTTTGTATGTATAACTTTAACTACCTTACATAGTCACATAATTTAAAGACATTATTAGCATCAACACTAAAATTTAACACTAACTGTTATTTTTTACAATTAAGCAGTCATTAATTTCTTCCAGTGATGCAATTGTATGAAGGAAACACAGTAAAAGGTTGTTACATATAAGCTTTTGCTGATTTTAAATCCCTTATAAATGATGTATAAAAAAGAAAATACAGTGGAATCTCGATCTATCGTTTTTCAAGGGACCGATTGAAATGTACGATAAATGCGGGAAAACAATAGATGCGGAAACATAACAAAGCAATATGATCGTTGGGACTGGATAAAATGAACGGTACGTACGGAAAAACGATGGATCCGAAAACGATCGATCGAGATTTCACTATATATTTATTTACCTTCAAAACTATATTTAAACAACCCAGAACTTTTGAAACTTCCAAAAGAAAACAACATCAGATAATACTAGAGTCAGAAAACTTGTTGACTCTTTTTGTACATTATCTGTGGGACTTCTGCTGCTGCAGAACTGATGGCAGAAATTTTATATCGGGTTTATATTTAGTAACCTTCAGAGATATGTATGCACTACTACTAGTTTCAGCCGTCAGACTTCTCCTGTTACGAAACATTTAAGTTATCACGAGCATATGTAGACGAAAATATGAATAGTAATGCTGCTGCAAGATTTTTTTAAACAGACACAGTTTTCTGGAATAGTATTCCAAGTCCTTAATACTTCCGGCAAGGATTTATTTCGTGTACCAGAAACAAGTCATCGGCTTGCGACGTTTGGCACGCGTGTCAAGGGTTGCCCACTCCTGGTCTAGAGTATGGTTAACCAGAATATTTTCAATTATATCAAACTTTTAGTTCGTCTGTAGAAGTGGGCTTTGAATGGACAACCATATCAACAAGTATATGTATATATAAATACAAATGTCTATAAAAAAGAGGGAGACTTGGATCGTAGTTTTTAAAAGATCAAATGCACGTTCATAAGATTACTCTGCATTCGGCTAAGGACATGAATCATGAGGCTACCAGTGGAGGAGGAGTTATAAGAAATTAAGCATGCATTTTTTTAATTAACATAATCACGCGATCTCACAATTTATAGTTAAGAATTCATTAATTAGAGGCATTATTTTTTGTACGCTTCAAAAGGCATATTTCAAGACATTTCTGTCCAGAAGCACACTGTTTTTGCATGTTTATTCACATTTATAATTTTTTCAGGGTTGCATTAGCAAATTGGGGGGGTTACCGTATATCATAATTTTTATTTTTCTTCCAGTTTCTCAATTACGTTTATAGTCTTGCAACTTTAACAGCTGGTAGGATCACTGCAAGTTGTTAACATGAGTATTTTAATAGCAGTGAAAGTTTAAGTATAAAAACGTATCTTATATTGAGTTAATTTCCAATTCGTAAGAAGAATCTAATTTCCTCTTATTAGGGAAATATAAGCGCCATTTTGTTGGCAGTCAACCTTTTTTATGTCTTTTTTTTCTTCTTTAAAATGTATTTAAGGGTGCTGGGCATTAACCCTATTGGCTTCGCTCACCTCAATGTTAACCTATGGAGAAAATGTGTCCAAGGATTGCCGACTTGGATTTAAAGATTTTTTTTTTAAATTGTACTCTCTAAAAATTGTATTAAAGAAAGAAATTTTACACCTTGGGGCCTTTTTCATTAAAAAAAATGCAAATATTTGAATATTTAAATTATTCAGAGAGAAAAATCTGGTATAGTGTGTTTTAAACGCTCATAATTTCCTTTGGTGGACGGAATTTCTATATTGAATCCTGTTGCAAGGTGCAGAAAAGTACAGGCTATCTGATAATACCATTTTTATTTGATTATCAGTATTTATGTAGGTGTAAATAGTAGACAAATTTTCTCCAGTGGTTAACATTGCGATGAGCGAATCCGTTAGGGTTAGTACACAGCAGCCTTAACTTGGAACTGAAGAAAGGTCGCATTTTTTGGTTTTATAGGAATCGACAGACCACGGATATGAGGTGAACGAATAAAAGTGTCAAAACATACTTTACATAAAAAAAACAGAGTCCCAAAACTTGACTTATAAACAAAGAATATAGTTAATTGTGTCGGAGGAAATTGGAAACTTTTTGGTTTAAGTGGACGATTTTCAGCAATTCAAACACTTCGGCGTTCCTTTAGCTAGATTTAAAAATGCTGGAATAAATTTCGTTCATAACACACCTCATAAAATTTAGAACAGCTGATAGGGTTAAAGAAGAGATTAGCCCAAAAAGCAAATTAAAATAAAATTATGTAGGAAATTTAGTAAAAATGCATGCAAACAAAAATGTGTTTAATAGAATTTTTAATTCAGACAGCAAAATTTTATATTAATCTCCTCATTCTATTGCATATAACTCCTGCTTAAGTTTTAATTATAATCATTTTAAGAGAAAGATACACATTTTATACATTTGTAAGTATGTTACTTGTAATGTAATATTTATAATTATATATAATTTTGCTGGCATCGAAATGACTTTGATTTTAACGATTACAAAATAAATTTTTTTAAAAAATTTGGGAAATAAATATTTTCAATTCTTTTATCAAATCAGTTAGGATATCTTACAAAAATTTTTACACCCTAATGTTTAAAAACTTTTCCCCATTATTTCTGTTTTGTGTAGGTATAAGAGCAATCCATAAGAAAAGTTTTTAATTTTTTTTTTCAGAAAGATAAACTGCTTCAATTTAATATTTCATCTATAAAGAATCATAAGTTCTCTCTCTCGCCTCACTAAGGAAAAGCTTAGAGGATATATATTTAGTGAAGAGTCTAATAAGCAAATAATATAAAGTTTGAGTTTTCATATTTGTAAGGATTTCAAACATCATACTCTGGATGTGTTTCATAAAATATCTGAATTATTTTCTTTTCGAAATATTTGAAGCCATAACAATGGACACAGAATGATCGAGTGTAAAGATGTAAAACTCTCATAACATATATCTAGAACCACTAAAAAATTCATCATTGTTTAACTTTTCATGATTATTAGCAAATAAATAAGAATCAAATAATATTGATGTGTTTATTATCTAGATCTGAAATAAGAACTCACTTATGAAGTGTTTCTCTATAAGGGAAATTTTTATAAGATTCATTTGATCTCAGTAATTGCGTCTTTGTGACATGTATATGAAAGAATATGCAAATAAATAAATATGCAAATGATGAAACGCATTTTAACCCCGAGAGACAATAATTAAGGGCATCCATTACGTTTCTATTTTTGAAAGCAGAATATGAAATTATACATCTCAGAGAAAACATTACTTTTAAAGATTTCATATTTTAAAAATCTAAATTAATAATAATAGTAAGATCTTAAATTTTCATTTCTGCAAACCATAACTCTTTTTTATTTTTTTCCTCGCAAAACTTGAACTATTTTACATTGCTATCTATTAAAGGGATTTATTGTATTGATAATTTTATAACTATATGAAAAAATCAAAAATCAATTAATCTTTTCATGTAAAGCTAAATAAAGGAAACTGTTTCGCATTTTTGTTGCTTTTTAGAAAACCCACCAGGAAACGTAGAGAGCAAAGCTCGTTTCAGTTAGTGGTATGAAGTTAACAGAATCCAAAGTAACTTCCCATGGTCGATGCTATGATAACTTCTTTCTCGTGGCAACTAATCAAAGGGCGATGCATGAACATTTCTTAATATCAGTTTTATATTATACAAATACTGAGTCAAAAATCAAGTTTCACATTTCTATGTAAATACCACTTTTAAGAAATAGTTGACATCTGTCTTGGACTAAGCCGTGCAACACTTTAAATTATTGATACGAACCATAATCTGTGGGTAATACTTGTTTATTATAAAACAGTTTTGGAACTTTAAAATAATTTAAAGATATTACAAATTGTAAAAATCAAGCAATTACAGAATAAGAACTTTAAAAAGTAGGCAACTGTGATAGTAACATAGATTCATCCATATTTCTTACACAAAATTGTTTGAGTAGTCTAGTTTTGTGAGAATAATTTTAGAATACAGATAAAAAATAGGGCTATCTACATGAGCATGGAAGACTGAGAATTCTTGAAAGTGAAATAGATTAATATAAACATTACAGTTTCTCGTTTTAATTAATAGATGGACACTACCACTGGGGTGTTTAGAAATTTAAAAAAATAATATTGCATAATAATATATTGTTTTAATGATATTAAAAAGTCATAAAATTTATTTTCTAGAATAATGAAACAAAACTACATTCAATTGCATATTATAATTTTTCATGCCGGTTATTTAAAATTTTTATTCGATCAACTGTAATTTTTTTTCTATATTTTATTTTAGCTTTCATGCATTTAGTTTGATTCACAAAATCTTGGAAAGTAAGATATGAATACTTTTTATTGAATTTTATATGGTTTGTCTCCATATTATGTACTTTGCTTTAGTGAAGTCTAATTAGTCTATGGATGTCCGAACGGCCAAGGCGCTAGCATATGGTATCAGAATCTATGGGTTCGAGTCCCACTGTTGCATGGATGTTTGTAGCAGTTTGGAATCGGCTTTAAGCAGTAGCTATCTGTCTTACAAGACCTCATCTAAGAAAAGATAACCACAGTGCTGTCAACCAACTCAAATCAGTTCAACCCTAACCCGTCTATGTATGTATAATATGCATAGATATCATTCTAGATTACATATAATTAAATGAGGAAAATCTCTCCAGTGTGTAATTATTTTTTCCCGACGGTTTTTTCCGAAACTTTTAATATTATAATATCAGCCCTCAAATTATTTCTATTACTTTCTTATTAAAAAAGTCAATTTATAACGAGTCTTGTTATGTCTCAAAATAGCCATATTTTCAGGAAAAGCCATTTCATTTCTTCTTTAGCTCTTCCTGAAAATATATACCTGAAAATCTTCCTGAAAATATCTAGCAGAAGCCTAGCAGAAGTGTTACATCTGAAAATAGCCATATTTTCAGGAAGAGCTAAAGAAGAAATGAAATGGCTCTTCCTGAAAATATGGCTATTTTGAGATGTAAGACTCTTCTAGAAGAGGTGCGATGTATGGAGCGTTGAGCTTAAATGGAAAATAGCAAGTTTTTCAGAGGCTGAGACTAGTAATTGCAATAACGGTATACCGGTATATCGAATATCGGTATTGAGTGCTATTTTGCAATTTTGTAAAACTGGTATTTGCTAAGGATAAATACCGGTATTTCGGTATTAATATAAATAATAAATATTTTTTCATCAAAAGTTTTGACTTAAATTATTGGCCATTTACTGTTATTTGAAGTACGTATTTTTTTTTCATTGATGTGGCAGTACTAACATAAATCCTCTGCTGTCTCATTTTCGTTCCGTTTCGATTAGTGATTTCAATACCAGTATTAGCTATAAATGAAAAAATTGTTACTAACAATGATACAAAAGTAATACGAAAAATAGATTTATTCAAAACTGTCAGATGAAAGACCGAAATGTTAGAAGATGAAGGACTTCGAGGCAAATATTTTGAGTAAGTATATCACTAATTATTATTAACAGTACCACCAACCAGCGTAGACGCAGAAAGTATATTTTTAACTGCAGGTAATTTGTGCATAAAAATATATCATCGGCTTAATGGTAGTTTAATAGATGCATTATATTTTTAATGATCACATTTCAAAAATATTCAGTTAATAAATTAGTTTTTTAATAATCTATATAGTATATAAAACAGTTCCGTAACTGACTCACTGACATACAACTCACAGACCAAACCGCTGGACCTAAAGGGCTGAAATTTTGCATGGCGATTCTTCTTATGGTGTAGGGGTGCACTAAGAAAATTTTTTGAAAAATTCTTCTTAGATTTTTTTAAATAAATTTTTAAGCTGTTTTTGTAACTTTTTTTTAACTTTGCATTTAAAATAATAATTTGAGGATTGTAAAATTTATATAGTGAGAAAGATCATAAAAATTCCTTTAAAATGAAATCTTTTTCGAACCTTTACCTCGATTTTCTGATTTTTGGTGAATTTTTAAAGATTAATTTTTAGAATTTAACTTATTAAATGCTGATCACGTGATTTCTTTTTCTGGTACTTTAAATAAATTTATCGTCACGTGCATAACAACTAAATAGACAAAAAAATATTCTTTTTCTTTCTACTGCAGCAGACGATTGGATATTATAAAAAAAAAATAAATAAATATACCTTACGATATTTTTATAAATATAAATATAAATATATATATATATATATATATATATATATATATATATATATATATATATATATATATATATATATATATATATATAAACATCAATTGTATACATTGATCGTCGCATTTAGTATAAATTTATATATTTATTTTTTTTGGCATTAATTGCATACATTGACCGTTGTATTTAATTTTAATGTACTCCGTAGAGAACAGCGGGTTTTCAGCTAGTAGATATTATATAAGTAATAGAGTGCGCTAAAAAATTTTTATGTCATATTTTACTCTTCTCAATAACAATACTAAATGTTTTGTTATTTCATTGTATTTAATACTATAGTGATTTATTTTTTATTTATATTTTTTTTCTAATGTTATAAATTATTTTACAGCTATTATTAATAATATTTGATTATATCATTTGTTCCTTTATTTTATATTTTTACATAACAAAATTGTTTATATTTTTATAATTTATGCATTTTTTGCAAAAACTAATTAATATTGCAAAGACACAACTGTGTTTTTGTATCTTTTTTGAAAAATTCCTAATACCGGTATTAATACCGGTATCCCAGTATATAACGTTTGAAAAAATACCGAATACTGGTATTGCATTTTTGGTCCGGTATTGCAATCACTAGCTGTGGCATACATTCCAGGTGTATCACATTTGTAACTTGTCCCAAATAATAGATTTTGGACATATTATTGAACCTGTTTTATTTAGTTACCCCGAGAATATGCAATGGGTTATGGAATACGCACTTAAATTTTAAATTTCAAAGTAAAATTTTGTTATGACGTTCCATATAAATATGCTACCGCTGTTATATCAGAGAAGAAACTAGATATCTTATTCTAGACTCTTTTATATGTTTTATGTTTTTGTCTTAACATTATACTCCAGTTTTATTTTTAATAACGAAGACGATCAATGCGAATAATATTCATCGAATTGAAGTAATATGTACACTAATGAAAATGAATTATGAAATCTGTAAACTACGATCACAAGAAAGGAATAATATGAAGCTAACAAATATTATTTATAATTTTCAAGTAAAAGTTTGAAACAATTTGGGGAAAAATTTTTGTTCGTCTTTTCTTTGAGCTTTTGACAAGGCAGCGTTTGTCATTCAGCAAAATTCAAATATTCAGTTAAAATAAATTTAAGAACTTGGGCTAAGTATCTTACTGCAAATATTAGCTGTTTGCTATTCGGTCTTTTAAAATCATCTATTGGTTTAATATATTAATTACATCACTGAATTCCAAAACTCGTATCAAATGCAAAACATAAAAGAATTTATTTATTAATCCCGAATTTGATCTAAAATTGGTTCTCACAAATTAAAAAAAAAAGATCAAATCTTATTTTAAAGCACTTTTTTCTGATCAACTGGATTTTGGAAACTGAATTTAAATAATCTTCTTAGAAGGAAAAGTTCGTAAAAAAATACGTACAGCTTACTGAAAATTTTAGGCAATGTTTTGATGTTTTCATCTTATAAATTTTTTTTTTGTGAACACTTCTTTTGCAATATCTCTTTGTTTTAGTTTTAACATACTCTACATTCTCGATGATGTTCTCTTCCCCCCACATTCCGTGTAGTGGTTAGCGTACCGCGTTGGCCCCTCAGAGAGAGTGATGTTGGTTCACCTGTATGTTCACCCATTATAAAGAAGCCAACAAAGTCGCGGCGAATGTCGAAAAGACAAGTTCCTGTCACGTTAATAATAATTAATCGCTCACATTCTCTTCCTCACTTGTTATTTCTATCCCTTTAAAATAAAACTAGACTCCAATAAAAAAGCAATATGTTTGCGGATAAGACTAGATTTCGGTCTCATCTTCCACAGAATCTGCTAGCTCGAGATCAATGGTAGGTTCCCCTCAATTTAGCCCTCTTGCTGCAAAACATACTCTAAACCAGGGGTTCCCAACTTTTTTCCTACATCAACTCCTTTTAAAAAAATTATTTTTTTCATCGACCCCCAAACATTTATCTCTATAATATGCAGCATACAACATAATTATAATACTAATAATTGCACATAAAGCACTTAAAGATAAGAAAAAAATTAGAAAAAGTGGTTCATTTGGTTTATGTTTTATTATTTTTGTACTATTTTAATTTTTAATTTCATAAATACAAACAAGATTTCAGAAACACTGATTGTGATTGCCCAAAAGTTTGATTTCAATTAATGGGGTGGTTGTGCTTGATGCATTGATACAACTTTTTAATGTTTGGCCTGAAGTTGCTTATAATCGTATAGTCACAATAAATAACGTAACGAATATAAATATATATTTTACTAAACAATTTCACGGACTTATATGTAATTATAAAATAATTTCATTCAAAACATATACAAAAACGTCATGACATTCGACTTAAGATGGGAGGATCACTCTGCCCTATGAAAATCTGTATTTATACATATTAAAACGGATATTATTATCTAATAATTAATTACATTACTAAGCAATTAAATAAAATTTTAAAACAAAAAAATTTATCATCGACCCCAATAGACCCCTGGAATACTATAGACCCTTTTTAAACTTCCATCGACCCCCAAGGAGTCCACCTGGACCCCGTTGGGAATCCCTGCTCTAAACCACCATTTATGTATCTTAATACGTAACTTGAACATTCCAAGTTTTAGCATGACGACTATGCTACCATTAAAATCGTTAAAATGATTTAAGTTAATAGATTAGTATAAGGTACATTACCTTGATTAATTTTTCTTAAAATGACTGCAAGTAGTTTGTTTCAAAATTATTGTATTGCTGTAGTACTTGTCTTGTAAAAAGTTAATCTTTTGTTTTTTTAATCAATGGGATTGGTTTGCAATTTTAGAAAAAATGCAATAATTTAAAAGAGAAACATTTTGTTATGCACAATAATTAAGTTGAGAAAATATAAATATTTCAACGGGAACTCTGAAAATATTTTTTGCTGTTGATCTGTTATTTTACAGATTTCATCAACCCCAGAAAGGCAGGTGTAAGAGCTTCCTGCCGTAGTTCGATTCTTGGTGGGAATAGAGTTCATGCAAGTTCCTGTTGTGTATCATTGCCCCCACTCAAATCTCCCGATTTCTTCAAATATTGTGCAAGCAACCCTTTCATCATAAGTTCATTGGTCTTTGTCAGATATATCATACCTTTGAACTCACTGATTTCGATTTTAAAATACATGGTGTAAAGGATATTATATCTAGGAAGCCTTTCTAATTCTTCTGTAAATGTTTATTACTTTTACCTGATATTTTAAAAATTTATTTATTTTTTATTTTCCGTTAGTATTTTAGAATTTTGTGGTTAAAAATCTTACATAAGAATTTCAGTAAAGAAATTTAACGTTTTTGGAATTCCCTTTAATTAAGATAAAACTTTATTTTGTGCTATATTATCTACTTTTTATTAAACTTTTTGACATCTAAAGACTACTTTTAAGTAGATTTCACATGCATATAAAATTCAATGAGTTTGATTCTTTGCGGCACTTTGGAAGTACTTTGAGAATACCAAGTTTAAAATACATCGAAAAACCTTTCTAAGCACTATTGAAAAGGATGCATAATTTGCAACTACGAACTTAATTATTTCAGTACAACGCTAAAAATACAGCTTTTAATAATCAACAATTTTACGCATTACATAATAATTGGTTAGTGTATTTTCCTTTGATATATTAAACAGTTTTACTTCAGCTTTCAATAACAGAAAACTACGAACTTCCTCTCTATTTGAATGGAAATTTTAATGCAGTTTCATTTCAGTATAGCAAATTGGCTGCATGTACTCTTAATGCTAATATTTTTAGTGTGTTTCCATGATTCTTTATTTGTTTATGAGAAATCTGGAAAAGACGGTTATAAATAAAATCTAACACAAATAATAAAAGTAAAATAAGCAAATATATAAGCTTTTATATCCTTACTAAACATAATCTTTTTCTTATAAGAACTATACGAGCCTTTACACAATATTTAAACTATTTATAAACATATTTTTATCAAATAATTTCAATAGTATTAAAATATTTTTAGAGTGGTTCTTTTTCCTCCATTCTTTAGATGCATATATTCATAGTAAAATAATGTACTTAGATTAACGTAGTGTAAAGGTATAATAATATTTAAAAATACAAATGTTTGAAACATAAATTGCATTTTGCTGAATTATTTCATTTAAATCAGTAAATTGTTGCAATTTTGCTCAAAAGCAAAGCAAAAAAGAAGTCGGATACGGTGCAATGACTATCAAAACTCCTTCCTTTAGTACTAAATACTGACAGATCCTACTTTTATCGAATAAAAAGAATTGTGAATAAAGCAAATGCTTAAATTTAGGCCTATAACTGAGGAATGTAATGTTTGGAAAAGGCAATTTCTCATCTATTTCTATTCGGTTTGTATGTTTCTGGGAAGTACTTACGGTCTCTTCAAAAAAGGTTTAATATTTGTGAAGTGTAGGAATAAAAAGTTTTTCCTATATCGCATAGTGATTAAATTTTATTTTAAAACTTTGGTGAGTCAATTTTGTGGTGATTACTGTAGTTATAAAACTTAAACTCTGAATGATGAACCACCAGATCCTTGTTACATGTAATGTCGGGAAGTGATCGAGGAATGAGTAGAATTGTATTAGTTTCTTTAGTCTTAACCGGAATGTTACAATAGACAGAAGCAAAACTCTGTATAAGCCTCAAACTAAATTTAAATTGAGGTGTCGGGATTTAATTATAGGTAAAATAGGATAGCTTTTGTCCCTCATAAATTGCTGATACTAATTTACATAAATGACTTCAATTTTAAAGTAGTATTTAAAACTGTATGCGAAAATTTGGTTCAAATAATAGAAATAATTCTCCACTTAGCTTAAGTAATAAAGAAAAATTTCTTTGAAACTTATCTTGTCCACTTCAAAGTTAGTGAACCAAGTAATAGTATTAGTTTTATTCATAAAAATATGTTGGGAGATAATTGATATATTTTTCCTAATATTAAGAGAAGGACACGAAAAGAAAACTAAATATGTACATTTTATTTTCTTATTTGTTTCATTTATTCGTATATAAACTAAGATTAATCTAACTTAAATTTACATATTTGTCAAATTTTAATTTCTTTAAATTACCTGCAATAGAAAAAAAGGCAATATTTTAGTTTTATCGAAGCTGACAAATTGAATGGTTAGTAATTGATTAATAGATTTACATTAGAGACAAAAGGCCTGTGGCGACCTTGTGGTACAGCGCGCTGGCTGTCGGTGCTGATGGTACTCGGATCGAATCCAGGCGTCGCGCCACTAAAATGCCTCCATTTGTGTCGTCCGTTCATAGGGGGTATGTTGGTCCGCCTATATGATGCCCCCATAAAAAAATGGCCAGCAATACTGCGGTGCATTATAGGCAAATTTCTGTCTTCACGACAAGTGCCTCCGCATTGGTTTAAAAAAAAAAAAAAACATTAGAGACAATTTAAAACTTAGTCGTATATAAAAGACATTAGTTCAGATGGTCAGAGCACTATGGCCTTCGTTTGTAGCAAAAGGGCCAAACATGTCTTACAAATTACAGCCATTTTGCAGTACTACAAGTATCCCGAAGACTAGTAGCCATAACTTTAGAAACCGTTCTGCCTTCATCGGTTTAGAAAAGTAATTTTTAAGACTTTTTAACCGACTTATCGTTATAAAACGTTTGAAATCATACAAGGGAGACATAAATTTTTTTACCATCTACAGTAGTAGGCAAAGTATATGCGTTTAATTTCGTATCAATGCATCTCACATACTTTGCATTATCTAATACCCCACATTTTCTACAGTCTGAAAATACTTGTCTCTCTAAGCCGTCTGAAATCTTAAAACATTGGCAGTTTCTCACAAGAACATTTATATATATATTCAAATGTGTGTGTATGCATGTATATGCAAACAAACATGCACGGACAACTCCTGTTGATAATTTATAAGGCTACATATGTAGATGCTGTTGTTATTATTATTACAACTGTTATTATTTCGTGCAAGCTAATTTGATAAATATAAGCCTATTTATATATATGATGGGTAGTTATATATTTTTCCTTATCAACTGTAGTTTATTCAGGAAACGAGATTCGTTTAAACAAAATTTTCTAGTTAATGAAAACCCCGACGTCTAGCGATATACACGTGCAAATTAATTCCACCATATTACGGAAAACACTCTTTACGAAGTTTATGACCGACACATAGTTTAAATTTCTTATCACCATTTCTCTGTTTCAGAAGTTTTGTATCCCGAATTTTAAGCTGAGATGTAGGTGCATATGTCTATACGTAACCTGCACAGAGCAGAGCTACTGTTTCGTAATGTGTCTGAAATGTCAAACTTATGAATATATTATTTACCCTATATAAAACTGTGAAGATATATCATTGTCAGTTCCGATATCTCTTTATGCGGTTTATTTACTGTTTATTTTCGTAATTTTATTACTTTTAAGAAATATGTACCCAAATTTTACTATATCAAGTGTTATGACTAATATTTGCGAATTTATTGATGTTTTGTTAGGAGCAAACTTATTTTCACTCGCTTGAAATGGATTTATTTAAACAACTGATCCATTGTTTATACTATAAATCGTTGTTTAGTGACTTTTTATCTTTTCAATTTATCATACCCTAATAAGAGAAAATAATCCATTATATGTATTTTCGCTCCTACGAAATTTTCAGGTGCAAAGATGGGACTTTTAACAGTATTTATTCTGTTGCATACTGCGCAGCCACCTGATCATATGCGCGTTTTAAAGCACAAATACATTCATTCGCTGGCAGTTTTTGCTAATAAGCAAAATCGCATATAAACTAAAATTATAAGAATTTGTATAGTTTAAAATCTGGAAAAGCTTTTTTATTCTTAAGTTAATAAATCCCGGTTGATGGCCGAGTGGCTAGGGCACTGGCTTTCGTTACCAGAGTCTGTGGGTTCGACTCCCACTCTTGGCATGGACATTTGTAGCCGTTCGGAATCGGCCTTAAGCATTAGGTCCCGGTCTAATTAGTCCTGGTGTAGCAAAAAAAAAATGACCGTAGTGCTCCAAACCAGTCCATATTATTTAAGACGACTGAAAGGGTAATTTTGATAAGCATTATAGGAATGATACGCTGTAAAATATTACGTGGAATCCGCATAGAAATGAAACCCGTGTCGTGTTTACGATTTAACTCAATGATAAAGCTAAATTTTTAAATAACACAATTTTTTTGTATGGTGCTATCTACAGTATTTATATTTCCTTCGTACTCATGATAGATGAATGTCGGACGATGGCCAAATGACTAAGGCTCTGGCATCCGGTACCTGAGTCTGTGGGTTCGAATCCCGCTCTTGGCATGGACGTTTTTAGATGTTCGGTCTCGGCTTTAAGCAGTAGGCCCCGGTCTAATTAGCCCTGGTGTAGCAAAAAAAAAAAATGATTGTAGCGCTCCAAACCAAACCATGTTATTTAAGACGACTGAAAGGGTAATTTTGAAAAGCATTATAGGAATGATACGCTGTGAAATATTATGTGGAATCCGCATAGAAATGAAACCCGTGTCATGTTTACGATTTAACTCAATGATTAAGCTAAATTTTTAAATAACACAATTTTTTTGTATGGTGCTATCTACAGTATTTATATTTCCTTCGTACTCATGATAGATGAATGTCGGACGATGGCCAAATGACTAAGGCTCTGGCATCCGGTACCTGAGTCTGTGGGTTCGAATCCCACTCTTGGCATGGACGTTTTTAGACGTTCGGTCTCGGCTTTAAGCAGTAGGCCCCGGTCTAATTAGCCCTGGTGTAGCAAAAAAAAAAAAAAAAATGATTGTAGCGCTCCAAACCAAACCATGTTATTTAAGACGACTGAAAGGGTAATTTTGATAAGCATTATAGGAATGATACGCTGTGAAATATTATGTGGAATCCGCATAGAAATGAAACCCGTGTCATGTTTACGATTTAACTCAATGATTAAGCTAAATTTTTAAATAACACAATTTTTTTGTATGGTGCTATCTACAGTATTTATATTTCCTTCGTACTCATGATAGATGAATGTCGGACGATGGCCAAATGACTAAGGCTCTGGCATCCGGTACCTGAGTCTGTGGGTTCGAATCCCACTCTTGGCATGGACGTTTTTAGACGTTCGGTCTCGGCTTTAAGCAGTAGGCCCCGGTCTAATTAGCCCTGGTGTAGCAAAAAAAAAAAAAATGATTGTAGCGCTCCAAACCAAACCATGTTATTTAAGACGACTGAAAGGGTAATTTTGATAAGCATTATAGGAATGATACGCTGTGAAATATTATGTGGAATCCGCATAGAAATGAAACCCGTGTCATGTTTACGATTTAACTCAATCATTAAGCTAAATTTTTAAATAACACAATTTTTTTGTATGGTGCTATCTACAGTATTTATATTTCCTTCGTACTCATGATGGATGAATGTCGGACGATGGCCAAATGACTAAGGCTCTGGCATCCGGTACCTGAGTCTGTGGGTTCGAATCCCACTCTTGGCATGGACGTTTTTAGACGTTCGGTCTCGGCTTTAAGCAGTAGGCCCCGGTCTAATTAGCCCTGGTGTAGCAAAAAAAAAAAAAAAAATTACTGTAGCGCTCCAAACCAAACCACGTAATTTAAGACGACTGAAAGGGTAATTTTGATAAGCATTATAGGAATGATACGCTGTAAAATATTACGTGGAATCCGCATAGAAACGAAAACCGTGTCCTGTTTACGATTTAACTCAATGATAAAGCTAGATTTTTAAATAACACAATTTTTTTTGTATGGTGCTATCTACAGTATTTATATTTCCTTCGTACTCATGATAGATAAATGTCGGACGACGGCCAAATGCTAAGGTTCTGGCATCTGGTACCTGAGTCTGTGGGTTCGAGGCCCACTCTTGGCATGGACTTTTGTGGGCTTTCGGAATCGGCTTTAAGCATTATGTCCCGGTCTAATTAGCCCTGGTGTAGCACAAAAATGACCTCAGTGCTCCAAACCAAACCATGTTATTTAAGACAACTGAAAGGGTAATTTTTATAAGCATTATAAGAATGATACGCAGTAAAATATTACGTGGAAACCGTATAGAAATGAATCCCGTGTCGTGTTTACGATTTAACTCAATGATAAAACTAAATTTTTAAATAACAAACTTTTTTTTATCAGGCTATCTGCAGTTTTTATATTTCCTTCGTACTCCTGATAGATAAATAAATAAAAATATATCCACTTGTTTAAGTTCCATTAAAATGAAAAATAGCAAGGCGTTGTATTGCCTAATATCTACGACAGTGGTAACCTGCACGTTTCTGAAATTTCAGTAATAAGAGGTTGATATGCATGTGAGATACATTCATATCAACATAATATTAATCTGACAACATACAGCATTCATTAGCAGATATCATATTATTATCTAGTATTATGTGGCATAATTAATGAAAAGGAAAGGGGTTAGCTCGTGTTATAATTGGTAACTACTACGTAACTATTAAGTTGACTCAAGGTTCAATGTTTAGGGAACGCCTGCGATAAGCAAAAGATAGCCTTCAGAGATCATATGTCTGTTTAACCGATATTAGAGCTACTGATACAGAACGAGAGAAATATGTCCCTGCGTGCAAATTATCTTGCATAGAAATATTTCCTGCATTTGGACTCTTCAAAATGAGTATTTACTTATTGGTTGTTATAGAAAAAAAGGAAGCTATTTTTCTCCATTTGAAACTCACAGTAGAGTGTACAAAATTTATTCTTGTTTACATTCATATTGATGTATTGAAATACTTAGATAAGTGTTAAAAATAGTTTTATTAATAAAGAATTGTCCAAATTTTTAAGATTCTGTAACTTTGTTCAAGAATTGTCCAAATTTTTAAGATTCTGTAACTTTGTTCAAGAATTGTCCAAATTTTTAAGATTCTGTAACTTTGTTCAAGAATTGTCCAAATTTTTATTATTCTGTAACTTGGGTAATACAGCCTCTTTAGATTCTTGACCGTGCAATTGTTTTTCTGTTAGTAGCAGAATCTGATTTCAAGCGGAAAATTGAATTGTTGCAATACTTATTTCGTAAAAAAGCTAATGGATAAATAATGAATCTGGACATTTGCTAAATTGTGGTCAATTATTTAAAAAATTAAATCAGAAATATTCAATTCATGCAAGAATATTAATGGAATCTAAATTTATAGAAAATATTTTCTATATAAATAAATGTTTTTATTGTTTGTTGTTGCTAAAGTATTCTTTAAAAAGAATAAAAATACTTTTTTAAAGTTTTATAATACAATGATTAAACGAATATTGTTAGTTTTATAGTTTAAATGTTTTATTCGAAATAATAAATCACAAGTCTTTTTGAAAATATTACAACATTCTAATTGAGAATTACAACCTTCTGCTTAAACCAGATGAAATGGCACAAAATTCCGTCGCATATGATAAAATATATCTGTGATTTTTTAGGGTTAATGAATCAACTCTAGACTTGTTAGAGAATGTATGAATTAAAGCTTTTCTCAATTATTTTTACTCCGTTATTTTTATAGGTGCTAGGCAAAATAATTAAGCTGCATTTTGCTGCTTTATATTAAAAAAACGTAGCCATTGAGGATAATTTAAAACTGTATAAAATATATAAATTTTGCAATAAGAGAGTGTATATGATACGGTGACCAAAGGTACTTCAAATGTACATGCGCTAAATTTGCAAATAAATCTTGTGAATGGTTTTGGAATATTACCGTTGTAAGCTCGGTATAAATTAAAGAATCTAGATAATTAAATACGTTGAAATACTTACTAAATCTGATAGTTTCGAAATTCAAGTGTAATGCGTATTTTTAACAGTCAGAAATAATTAAACATCTGATTAAAAAGAGGATATTTAATGTTTATAAATTTTCTTTGAATCTTTGTATTTGTTAACGCCAGTTTACTATGAAAAGCTCTACAAAGAATTCATTTGGATTGTATGGCTTAGCATCATTTATATCTCCTTGTTGTACGAAAAATAAATTCATTAATATGACAAAAATATACAAATTCATATGATTCTGAGTTTGGGTATGTATATGTTTTCTTATAAAAACGATATATCAATCTAACATTATTTTGGTATTCCCGAAAGTCTTCAACTTGCAGCAGATTATTACACTAGGTTCTAATAAATGTAAACGAGGGAATAAATAGAAATAATTTACTTAGAATAAAAAGATATACAAGAGTTTCTTAAGATCGCATTTCATAAAACGTTTCCTGGTCTGACTTCAAGAGATTCCTGAAATAAAATAATAAAGCAGAATTTCTATAAAAGGCCTCTGCAATTTTTACGTTTTCAGCAGTAAAAGATCCGCAAAAATCCAAATTATCATTTTTACAAAGATACCGAAAGTTTTTGAGTTGATTCTATTATTTTTAAGCGCCTCTCTTCTGGCATAATAACACATGTGAATTTGAAAACGTCTAATCCTTTCCATTTTAAAAAGTGAAGCACATTTGTTAGTTTGCATAATTCGCCTAAAATACTATAAATGTACTATAAACTTTACAGGAATATAAGGTTTTGTGCAGTTCACATTTCTCTCTTAATAAATTCAAACCACTCCAGTTTTCTCTACCAGGAGAACAGATACCATTATGGACACATAATATTTTACAAATGGATTTTTTATTTGAATATTTTAAATCAAATAATCATACCTGCCAGGCGATGGCCGAATGGCCAGGGTGCTAGCATTCGGTTCAGATCCTGTCGGTTCGAGTTCCATTGTTGACCTGGATGTTTGTAGCCGTTTGGAATCGGCTTTTAACTTAAGGTCCCGGTCTAATTAACCATCGTGTAGAAAAAAGGTGATCGTAGCGCTCCAAACCAAAACCAAATAATCATTCCACAAAATGAAGAAATAATGACAAATGAGCTATTCTGCTGGGTGAGGGAAAACATCACTTTTTTTTTGTTTTGCATCAGTTTACCGAGTAAAATATGTATATTTTTATTTTAAGGAATATGGCACATTTCAAATGATTTTTTATCGATAAACAAACCACTGAAATTTATGGAAGCTACAGAAATATTGTGATTCTTGTTGAAAGTTAAAAGGTTGAAACACAACATGGTAGATAAAAGTAGTGCGTCACAGAGTTTAACTTCAGGGCATATGATCTCTATTTCCATTCATAAATTATGTAGAACGAGAAGAAAATGGAATAAACGGTGTTTCCAATAATATTGGGGCTTTAATGTTAATTTTTCTGCTGCCCAGCAGCAATAAATCCCTTTTAACTTTATAATTTCTACATTTTATATAAAGAAATATTTTACCTTAAAATCAGTCCATCCTTTTAGAAAAAAAATTGAGTTTTAGATTAATATCAACGCGTAACGGTATCTACCCTCCATATAGATATCAAGTAGAAGACTATGGCGGTAGGAATTTATGTTAATGAAGGGAAGTACATTACACAAAATTTTATATTTCTGTAAAGTTTTAAAAGCGCATTGACTACATTTTTTGTCAGTTATACAAACTAAGGAATACGTCGCAACTTTTTAAAATAGAATCCAAAAATAATTACAAAAATCGACATTTTCCCGTTCATTTGTGTAAAACTGTTTGATTCTCCTTACAGAGAAGGCACTAAAAATACTTCTAACTAAATCTGTCCGTACATTTTATCAAATTGATATTTATTTCTTTAACTTTTGAACCTGAGAACATAAAAATTGTGGAAATGTCTGATAGTATTGCTTTATTTTATTTCTGAATTTCTTGAGGACACTTTAAGGAGTTGTATGGTTTAATTTTTTATAGCCTTTTAAATATCGCACCCCGGCAAGAAAAAGTGACACAACTAAAAAATGCAGCATTTGAGAAAAATCAACTTAAAGAATACTATAAAGCTTGAATTAGCATTACTAGGGATACGTAAATTTCGCAAAATAAAAATACAATTTATAAAATTTCTCTTTTATTCGCAAAAAATATATAAATTAAAAAATTCCGCATTTATTAAAAAAAAATACAATTTTACTTACTTTGATAAGTAAATATAAAAATTCTTAGTTAAAAGCTAACATTGTAGTAGTCTCTGCATTATGTTCCTTAAATCTTTGCTTCTGTCATTAATTACTATGTTGTACATACTAAAATAACTCAGCATCTACACTGTTAACGGGACTATAGAAGTTTTGTATAGCTGCCTTTGCAAAGTTAAGGTAGCAGCAATTAAAATCTGTATAACATCAACAGGAGTCTCTTGGATGACCACTGTAAGTAGTTGAAATACCCTTGACTTTGGCGCTCAAGAGACGTTCTTAAATCTACTAAATTGTTCCACAAAACTTGATGGTTGTTTTTGCAGTTAGATTTTTAGGTTCGACTGCGGTACGAACAAACAGTCCTGGTGAAATTGAGCAAATCCTAAAGAGAGTGAGATTTTTTAGTTAAAGACCGTAGATGGTTTTAGTTAAGCAATTATGTTAATAAATTATTACTATTATTACCTAATTTCGCTTAAAAAGCCGTTTATCACCGAGTTTTGGCCGTAAAATAGTAAAAAAAAATAATTTTCGCATTTATTCGCTCATATCGAAAATTTTCGCATTTATTCGCATCTATTTCGTAAATACGAAAATTACGTATCCCTAAGCATTACAATAAAACTGATACAACTGCCCTCAGGTAGACAAATTGCGAGATAGAGATGTGTAGCATTCCGTGCACGATGGGGCACTTCATACATATTTTTCAATGACATAACCTCAAAATTGCCATTTTTTGACTTGTGTCACTTTTCTTGCTCGGGTGCGGTATGAGGTAGTTACTAAGACTCCATAAATGGTACTCGTTTGTGAGATAATGAAGGAAAACGGTTGTTGGGAGTCGCTTTGGAGAAACGGGGGACTTCCAGGCGGTCATTTGATGCCTACTCAGCAATTTCGGCGAGCTGGACTTCCTTGCAGCAAACGTTTCTCTGCTGAGCCGAGCTATGCAGGCATTTGAACAACCGGTAACACTAATTACACACAATGAAAATGCAGTTTACTAAAATCATGACGGAGCTTTCTTTCTGTGAGTAAAAAACTTGAATCAAGATATTCCACTTTCAAATGTAATTCATAAAACACAAAGATGTTTGATTATTTATAGTCAGTTAATAAATTTTTAATTTTTTTTCTTATTTTTAGCAGTAGCACTTGAAATTGCGTTCATTGACCAGTGTGTGGGAAAAAATAACACACACAACACATAAACATGGATAAATCAGAACTGCTTTAGACCAAACTCATAACTATGACATAAAATATTAGTAATTAAATATTACTTTAAATTAAATATTATTTCTTATAATTAAATATTATTTTTAAATTCTTATGACTACACGGTAAACTAAATTTTTTCACGAGAAAAAATATGAGCACAGTTAGGGCTTTTTTGTAAGTACCCGAGGTTATAACCATTCGAGTTAACATAGAACATTCAGTTTAGTGCAAAATAATTGCATGATTATATGCATTAAAATTACAGACTAAAATACTTTAAGCTTTAGACCAAACTCATAACACATAACGTGACGTCCTCAACGTCACAGAAGGGAAAAGTTAATTTTTATTCAACCCTTTCGTAAAATTTGGGGAAAGACATATCAATTTTTTTTGTTTTATTTTGTAGAACAAAATATTTTGAGTAATATATAAAATTTATTTGATCATAAACTTATGAAATACAAAATTGCGGCTCTTCTATAGTTAGATTTCACCAAATACTGTCATAAGGGTTTTGCTCGAAAAAGAGAAATTTAAATAGTATATAATAGCTATTAATTGTTTACAAAACTGTCTTATAATATATATTATATATTATAATTTTTTACAGAAATGTCTTATAATGTATTTGTCCTTATAGAGCACATTCTAGGAAGCAAACGGCTACTTTTATATTGAAGGACATCAAAATTCGGCTATTTTGTGTAAATTAATGAATATCTTTCATTAGACTATAACTTACGATGTCTGGCCAACACACACACACACACACAGTATTCAATTTTCCTTTCGCAAATAAATATAACATATATCTAACGCGCGCGTGCACGCACACACACACACACACACACACACACACACACACATATATATATATACAAAAAAACACACACACACATATATGTATATATATATATATATATATGGATGTGTGTGTGTGTGCGCGCGCTAGATATGTGTTCATATTTATTTGCGAAAGGAAAATTGAATACTAGAGAGCTTTATAATTATTCTTTCTACTCGGAGCTGTTGAAAAATTGTCCGAAATTTTTGTCATTAGGATTTTTATTAGATGAATATATATATATATATATATATATATATATATATATATATATATATATATATATATATATATATATATATATATACATATGAGATTTGTCATTTTCTCGAATGTCAATGATGTTTCTACCTTAATATACATATACATTCAAAAAATTGTCTCCTTCAAAAATTTACTTATAAACTTGAAAGTTTAAAGATGAGGAGAAATATCAAAATAACCTTAAATTATGCTTAAAAAGTGAATAGAACTCATTAATTTTTACTGACTGAATGTGTGAAGCACGTTAAAAGCCATTCAGATAGAAATTATTTAACTAAAGGAAGAGAAAATATAAACTTCTGAAAAACTTATGATTGAACACGTAAGTGGTTGAAACTGTGTTTTATGGCTTTTCAGGCGAGTTTAATTTTGGGAAATAAATTTAAAATAAAGGAGAAGTGGCCTGGGAACACGCTATCGTCTTCTTTGGAATTCGGGTCTTTCATGTATTATTACAATTCTATTAACCAATAACAAACCTGTGCACACACTCCTCTCTCAGACACAAACGGTCTGTTTTTAGTCTGTCACTGGAATGTACTGTATTGAAGGACATGCAGAATTAGTTTTGCAAATGATGTTGTGCTTAATACATTTCATTTTTATAAGAAATTAGAATTATGCTCATTATCTGATACTACATGTTTTTTTACTATTGGATAAAAAGAGAAAATATTTTCTTCTGTTTCACAATATGAACCAAGAGTTTGATATCCAAACTAAACGATAAAATATATTTGCCGTTATAAAGAACTTATTACTATATGGTTGGTCATAAAAAATTTTAAATGTAAGGGTTTATTAATTCGTCTCCCAGATAAGGTTTGAAAGCTGTATGAATATTTGGATAAGTATTCTTTTAACAGTATATAAAAAATACCTTGCAGATATTTCTCAAAACATGCATAAACCTTCTTGATTTCTACGAAATTCAGCATACTATTGTATAATTTTTCTTTTATGATAGTTGTAGTAAACTGATTTACACAAATCTTAAAAATTAATATACCTTTACCCGAGAAATTGGATGAAATAGATTATTTTTTTAAATTGTTCACATATTTTTGGGGAATACGAGTAAAACAATACTGAAATAATTTTTGAACGGTCACAGTTGTTTCCCTTATAAATTGTTAAAATTGAAAAGTTTGCTATTTTTATACACACTTATACCTTTACTCATAATATTTAGTTTTTATTTTTGAATGAGCATCGAAAATTTACGCTCGCTTAAAAGAGAAAATTGTGTGAATAGAATTGCATTTTTCGCACATTTATAGCTGGAATAATAAAAATATAAAGTCTGGCTGAAATTTAAATTAAAATGCAGGGGAAGCTAATTCATAGAAATTTTATGAGTACTTTATATATCGATAAGATTATTGTAGGCAATTTTAAAAATACACATTTCGTTTATTCACTTACATTTAATTTCTGTTATTTAGGATTCTGAATTTGTATAAAGTACTATTTCAATCAAAATTTGAAAGTTTTGTGTTTTAGTTATCTCCAGCATTATCTTGTTTAACTATGAATGCATTGAAAATGACTAAAACAAATATTCCTTGATGGCGTTTTAGGCTTAATATACTTAAGTAGATGCAGATGAAATAATCCTTATGTATGACTGTAACAAGGAAAAGGTTTTATAAATAAATTACGGAAAACTTGTGAAAATTATTGAATAAAAGATAGTTTAATAACAAATTAGATGTCTAATGAATGAATAGTTTAAATAAATCGATGAAGGTTTTTTTTTACATAAATGTGAACTTGAAAGTTTCTTAAATTAGCTCAATTTCGTTTAATACTAATATAAGATATTTAAACAATTGTACTCAAATATTTGAAGTTTTAAATGGCTATTAGTGCTTATGCATTTTTTCTTAACTTGCCGATCTGCCGCCAAATAAAAACTAAATTTTGAATTCCGTGAGTATTGCTTTCAAGAGATGGATCTGTTATTTTCACAATAATTGAGCAGAAGATGACAGAGTGGTCTAATGTTTTATGAATTTTGGTATTTGACAAAATGAAATATTTTTAAGAGAGGTTGACTATTCAAATGTGCACTGGTAAGAAATAGGCGTTGAAAGGAAGACCAAGAACTTTATGGTAACTGGTGGGCCTCACTGCATGGGCAAAGCCCTTTATAAATCATGTGTGAAAGAAAGGTTGTAGAACAGGTAAAATATCTCCTCGTCACAAACCTGCTAGCTTTTCCCCATGGTTCCCCTTTATTCTAGCCATTTTTTTCCACTATGGGCTATGCAAAAGCATAAGGGTCCCAGTATATCTGGCTGTGAAAGGGTTGATCGAACTCTTCCTGTCCCAAGTTCGTTCACCGTTACCAAACCATAAAACTGAACAAAATAATGCAGTTTAACAAATGGTTAAAAAAAAAATCCCCTGCTCTAAAGAAGGTTTTTCTAGGCAGTTACCCTACCCTTCACATCCGGTTCCCCCTTTTTTCAGCTTTCTCTCGAAAGAATAGAGTTTCTTACGTCAGGGCATTGCTCTGGACTGAAAGGGTTCTTCGCAACTTCCCATCCTGGGACCAAGATTTCGCTAATACTGAGAGAGATGAGCTAGCTCACCTGAGATTCTCTCCCACAGTCATCGACCCCCCCCGAACCCAGAGGGGCCTCCTGTTACCTCGCGGTTATCAACTCTTTATTGTCCTTGGTGAAGGGGAGGGCTATGAACCCCGTATGAAATGATTTGGTGATGGAGTATAGGGATTTGGTTAGTGCAAATACCTGCACCCTTCCTCTACCCAAGAAGAAAAAAAGAGTGGTTGATATGAGCGTTGATAAATTTATGTAACTTGTGGGTTTTCTTTACTTTAGTGATGTAGTGTTAGATTTGGGTGCGAGTATGTTAAGGTGTGGAAATGTTTTATAGTACAGAAGCTCTGATAGTGCATTCTATCTTTTCAGTGCTTACTGAATTATCCTAAATGAACCGGAAACTCCACCTTAGTTTTTGCTGCCTTGAATGAAGTCAACATTTGAACGCCAAACCCTTCATTTTTTAATGTATAATGCTTCTTGTTAAAAAGAATATCATATTTAATTTGTAATGCTTAAATGAAATTCCGAAGTTAATATAAATGACAGATTAGGAAATTTCATGATGCGCGAAATGCATTTTGTCAAGTATTTCTTTCATTATTTGCATTCGAAAGAATAATGAAAGGTAACATACAGACAAAGTACAGTGAACGCTTTTTTGCTAAATTGTGATTTATTTTCAATTTCATATGATATATTTTTAAATGCCCTATTTAAATAGGGTCAACGTTTTAGCTGGTGGGGATGTTTTGTTCAAATACAGTTGTTTTCTTTCTGTAGCAAAGTTAGATGTGTGCATGTATCCAAAAATCCAACAATCTACTGGCTATGAAAGATTTCTAGCTTTTCTTGTGTAGACATAGAATATAATCTCAAAATTTGGATTGTATTCTATGCACATTTTTATACAGAAATAATTTTTAAAATCTCGTTGAAATACGAACATGCAAAGTGTGATTTTTAAATTTTTAAATTTTAAATTGTTATTTATTTATTTTTATTTTACCAAAGCATCATTAAAATACGATTTTATATGATTACTAGGCACTAAAAGCGAATGGGTTTTATTATAAAACATCCCTTGCATCGCTGATATAAATTTTTCAGCTGTTTAAAAGAAAAAGCTTCAATCCATAGTGAAACTATATTCAGTTAAATTAAAGCTGAATTTATAATAGAGGATTCCCTAAAGAAACTAAATGACATGTGTGTATTAATATACCTTTATTAGAATTTTTGTTGTATTTTATAACAAATTGTAATTAATTTTTACTATGCCGCTTCATTCTGTTATATCACTCTTCATATATATTTCACTTTTTATACATTAAAGGAAAAATTGTATGAGAAGCCTTTCACACGAAATATGTCATTTAATCATTTTGAATATTTTTTAAAATTTATTTACTCTAATTCTAGTACTGAGTTCAACAATATTGGTAATTTCACAGATTGAAGAAATGAATATGCTTATAAAACTAAATTGTTTCACGTCAGTGTAAGTTTGATGAACCCCTATTTTGTCGATGTGTGATATTTCCCGTGAGGAGTTTCTAGCATTCATAGGGGAAATTTTTCTGAGTGGTGATCTAAATTAACCGACGAAACAGTATTACAAATTCCCTATTTACTAACGATAAATTAAAATGATTTTCCTGTTTCTCTGATTCGTTCGTATGAATTCAGACTATGTGGAGTTTCATTTTAATGAAGTAAGTAATATTGAAAAAAAATGTAATGTGAAATAAAGTGAATCTTTTTCAGAACATTGATGAAATATGTTACGGACAAATGACAGAAAAATTGAAACAGACTTAAGAAAAAAAAATTATAAGTGTCATGGAATTTCATTATATGCTGAAACTGTTGTGTATTCTAAATTTTAATTTTAGAATTTACATGTAATTTAGAACCAAAGATAATTCTTTCATATCCCCCCCCCCACGCAGCTAAAATTTCATATCAAATTCAATACATCGGTAAAAAACATTTTCGAGATCAAGAATCTCTGGTATGTCTCGCAAAATTTTGTTTATATCCTACAGAATAGTCATTAAAACAACCGTCCTTTGAGTGGTATTAACAAAGTTGAAATGTAATAAGTGCAGATAGACAAAATAAGAAAATTATTATTCTAACGTTAGACTTGCAACTCCCAGAAATTATAGCACATATTCCACTCATTGAAGAATTTTAAATTAATAAAATAAAATAGAGGAACATATTCCAGATGTGATTGAAAATGCATAGTTTAAAAATACACTGAACTTTCCTAACATGATTTTGAAGAAATCTGATTATCTATGAGATTAACATATGGCAAAAATATTTACACCTTGATTTAACACTATGCAGAAAACTGAATCTATCTCTTACTTTATTGATAATTAATGTTAAGACGTTAAGTTTTAATATCCCATTCTGTGTAACTCAAAAACCCATACGTACAAAGGATTAAGATTTACAGCATGATATATAGTTCTCAAAAAATGTCGTTTCCAATATAATAAACGTTGTTTTATAACTGTAATTTAAAATAACGCGAAATTAAGTAATACTGGATGTAAATTTAAATATTAATTTTAATTACTTCCTTATACCTATCTTTTCTTTCATATTTTGTTTATTATTTTAAATTATGGCTGTTTTTATTTTACAATTATAGTTTCTACTGTATTGGGAGTATTTAAATTTTTATTTAAAAAAAAGGACTATACATTATTAACATGGTTTCCTTCACGGAGCGAGATTCTTTCTCATTTATTTGTTGTATTTTCAGTTATTTCTAATATTCTGTTCAGTTGCACAGATATCTAAATTTCATGAAACTGCATATACAGCTACTTGTTGTTTTCTTTTAAAACTGACCTATCAATGAAAAGCAACTCCCCCCCCCCCCCCCCCACACACACACACACCAAAAAAAAAAAAAAGTACGGAGAAAATCTGATGACAGTTTTAAAAACTGTAAAATTTATATTACTAGCAATAAATACTCTCTTGTAAACATGAATACATTGTTAGTTGCAACCTAAAGATAAAGTTCTTTCTTAACCCTTTCTTTCCAAAATGATCTAAAAACGTATTTAAACGTATTCGAAACTAAATATTTCAAGCTTGCTCAAACGAATTCACATGCTATATATTTATGTAAACATAAATACATTGTTAGTTGGGCTTTAGTGCATCCCAAGGATGAAAGATCTTCCTTAACCCTTTCTTTCCAAAATAATGCAGGACGTATTCGCAGCTAAATATTTCAAGCCTGCTCAAATGAATTCACAGCTATATTTATATATATTTATATATTTATGTTTATATATTTATGGACACATAAATACATTGTTAGTTAGGCTTTAGTGCATCCTAAAGATGAAAAATCTTTCTTAACCCTTTCTTTCCAAAATAATCGCAGGACGTATTCGCAGCTAAATATTTCAAGCCTGCTGAAATGAATTCACAGGCTATATTTATATAGATTTATATATTTATGTTTATATATTTATGGAAACATAAATACATTGTTAGTTGGGCTTTAGTGCATTCTAAAGATGAAAAATCTTTCTTAACCCTTTCTTTCCAAAATGATCGCAGGACGTATTCAAGCGTATTCGCTTCTAAATATTTCAAGCCTGTGAATTCGTTTGTGGTTGAAGATTAATATTTGTAACACATTTGTTCCAAATGCGAAATCAAAACTAATATTAATTTTATGAAATTACGGGTTTTTATTTCAAACCTGACTGGAATGGAGACGAGACTCAGTCGAACTTAGGCAGTTGCTGGTAGATGGCAGCACTATAGATTTACGTGATTTCTGATGGAGGCGGTTCCATTTTTTGCAGCCTGTTTTTTTTTCTCCTCTGTCACCATGAATAATAAAAATCGATAGTAATACTTTCATGTCGGGAAGAGATTGCAGAATGTATTAGAAAATGGTGGAAAGAAAGATCTCCGCAAACTAAATATAAAAATTCTGTATGCATATCGCTTTGATAATTCATGGCTGGAAAATTTGCATGAATTACATTACAAAAATGAGTTTTTTTTTCTTCCGGGAAAGTAATAATTTTAGAACTCTTTGCAGCTGTGGCGCTTACTGGTATAATAAAAAAGATAATTTTTCTTTTGTTTTTACTTAATTTACTGATTTATGGGCAAAAGCTCGCCTCATATACGGCTCTTTTCAAAATTTGAAATTTTGTGCAGATATTCAAATAACTTCGTCTACAAAAACTCCGAGGTCTCCTTAAAAAACGATAATTTCATAAAATATTACTTCACGCGAGATGGATTTATTTTAAGCTGAAATTTTGTTACATTAAGTGAATAAATTAGATTTCATTGGAACAAATTTCTCGAAATTATAATTTTTCTCCTATAGGTTGTAGCCTACTAACAAACATGTGGTTTTATACAGTTTTCAGCAATCTGTTCTTTGCGTACTCAACATCTTACGTACACAAATTCTTCTTTCTGGGTGAAAAAAAATTTAACTTTTTTTAAAACTTTGATGTAGTTTTCCCGGAGGTATTATATTGAAAGAATATTGCGTTTTATTTACCAAAATTCTGGAATAGTCTATTTAAACTATATCATTTGAATTTATGTGAATATCGATTTTTTAGACGTGTTCTAAAAAAAGCTCTGAGCCTAAATTTGTTAAAAATTATTTACACTAATATATTTAATGCCCCGTCTTCCATTGCGTGTTAAGATATCCAACATTAATCAAAAGCGTTAAACTTTAGCCGTAACTAAAACATACATTTTTTTAGTTTCTTTCGTTCACTTTATCTTTGTGATCATTAGTTTTTGATAGCTAATTTAATATAGCATGTATTTTTTTTGTTTCGAGAAAATAAAAGCCTAGTAGATTAATTTCTGACCTCTAATAAATTATTTTGACCATCGCCCTCTGTTTTAAATTTTCTCGTTAAGTATTTATTATTTTAAAGTAATTGAATTCCTTACATATAAGTAAGATAGATACTTTTTCGACGCCTGAGGATGTACAGTATAGCTCCATAATCTATCATCGAATTTTTGTAGAGAAATTTTGAACTACAAATCGTTTTGATATTTATTTTTGTTCCGTGATATGTACAGTAAAATACATAGTATATAACGTTCATATTTTGTAAAGAGCATCACGTATCTTCCTTCTTTGTTCTTTACACGGACCCTACCCTGAAATTTTTGAGCTATTCTTTTAAATTTTAAAATTTGGGAAGTTTACCAGATATCAGCATATTTTATGAATAAATTTAATTGATAACTAAGTAATTCAAGGGGGGGGGGAAGGCACTCAGATTTCTTAATTAAAATTTTCGCTTCTGCCTACGTTCAAAGCACTTTTTAAAAAAATATACAGTACTGATTAAATACAGATTTTTTAGTTTAAATGTGATATACAATCATGAAAACAAATACAATTTTGGTAAAAATTTCATAACATTTTGAAATATGGGTTTTTAAAAAAAAATTTTGGTACAATTTAGTGCTTACACCAGACACCCTACACTTGATTCGACTAAATATATTTTAATTTCCATTATACTATATACTGCTGTGACACTTACCTGTATTCTGAACTAAACGTTTTACAATATTTCTAAAAATCACGGAATTATATAAAAAAAGTGAAAAAACACTTTAAAATAAAATTATCTTTTTTTCAAATACAGGTACCTATAAAATGATTACATTAACACGTATGGCTTAGCTTTTACTTAAAAACATAGTAAAGTATAAAACACTACTGCAATATTTCATAGAAAGATATTGAAAACTTTTTAAATTATTAGTTTTCTCGTTTACAAAAGTAACTGAAAAATTAGTTTTCTAGAAAACCCATTTAAAGATGCTACTTCCGGTCATTTTATATAGCTTTCGGTTTATTAAATTAGCCATAAGTTCTCATCCAATGATCGTACGAATAAAAGTAAAGCAGTTTTAGAATCCAAAAATATTGACCTTTGAAATAGAACAAGGAAAGTTTTGCATCAAAACAGCCATTCCAACGTAGGCTTAACCTTAAACGAATGGACAACGGATAGGCCCATCTATCTGAATAGTTTTTTGGAGGAAATTCGGTATGAATGATTACTAATACAGTGCACAAAATTACCAAACTGAATTTAATACGATGATGATATCGCAGAAGAAAACAACTATCTATTATGAGAATATAATTTCGTTTCTGGGCTTTTAAGGTAGGAAATATTGTGCATAATCGATGAAGCCCTTAAATTTATGTATACCCAGTGCTGAAAACTGGAATACCTGATGAAAATATTCCCGCAAATAAAATAGAGTGAAAATTAGTAATGATTGTATGAGAGAGGCATGAAAGAAGCTATTTTATCAAGAACAGTTGTACTCGACAGATAAGGTAAACATCCTCGCTAAAAAGCTTTTAGTTTCTACTGAAAATATGCCCTTTCAGCATTCTATATTATAATGAATATTTCTACAAGTATGGTTTGCAAAGCCATTTTCAAAAGTTATTTGGTATATATAATATTTTGATGTCAATTCTTTTGAACAAATCATAAATGTTAAACTTTAAAAATCTAAACAAATACACAGGGTAACAAGCCCCCACAAATTTTAAGGATGCCGTAGGTGCATTGCAATATTAACTAATAGTTAGTATCATTTTGAAAAACGGTTTTTTCTATCTCTTCCTTTCTGTTATATGTATGAGATGTATAATATTTAATATATATGCAAAATATATTTATTAGAGCATGCAATAAAACAGAGTGCAAAGATATGTATATAATAGAAACTACCTCTTTTAATACCCCAAATCTTTTATAAGGGGGTGTCTTATCTTCATTCTAAATCCTTACCTACACATCAGATACCATAGCATGAATAGAAATATATTCCGTGTTATATTTTGGATAGCTCACATCGTATAGGGGTTACCGTTACTAGCTGCCACTTATTTGGCTCGGGTTCGAATCACTATTAAGGTCCGGACTCTCTTGTGCTATCCCCTCATAGGATATATATATATATATATATATATATATATGTGTGTGTGTGTGTGCGTGTGTGCGTGTACATATATCTATATCTATATCTATATCTATATACATATAGATACATCTATTTTTGATTATAAAAGTGTGTGTGTTGGTGAGTCGTGACGCTGGCTTGGTGAGGTGGTATGTCCTTAAATGTATTGATGTATTTTATGTTTATTTTTATTTTTATTATTATTTTAATTTTTATTTATTTAGTTTCTTAGCGTTTTAATTAATATTATTTAATGATAACCTCCGGTTTAATTTGCTTGTCTCACTTTAATTGTTTTTCACTTTTTTTTTATCTATAAGTTTCTGGTGTTGTAGCCGACCACCCGGAGTGTTACCCGGATATAAAATTTATGTTTAACCGGGGATGGGGGGTCACAACTCCCTCCAGTCATCAACTATAACACCTCCATTTCCTTTCTGTTTTAGTACTTTTCTAGTTTACCTTATTGATATCTGGGTTTACTGTATTATTATGTCACATCATTCTCCAATTGTTTGTTATTTTTCAACTATCTAATATTATGTAATAAAAATTTTGTGAGCAGCTTAGCGCCTAAATTTTATTTACTCTTTCTTAATTAACTTTTTACCAGAATTATTAAAATTCTCTATTTACATTTGTAAGATATATATATATATATATATATATATATATATATATATATATATATATATATATATATATATATATAAATAAATTTGGACTTTTTTAAACGGGTAAACAAAAACTTTCGACAGAATTTCTGAATTTATCAATTCTTTGAAAGGGCTTTAGCTATTCCTATACTTAAATGGAAAAATTTAATACAGTTGGTCTTGATAGTCTGGAAACAGGAATGCCATCCCATGGTTTTATATGAATTCCCAGGAAAGAAAATATTATATTTAAGTAACCGATTAAGATATATCTTCTTACATCAAAGCAGTACTTTTTTAAAGTTGGAACTACAGATAACTGTGCAGAACTTACATTACTTAAAAGTTCTCAACTACCTATTAGTCTGTAGCAGTAAAAAAAAAAATTATGTATAATTCGTATTCTTCGCGAAGCGTATGCTTTCTTTAAAACTTTGGACGCTAATCATCTGTAAAGATTGCAAAATGTCAACTGTAACAAGCTACTTTAGGATAGCTTTTAAAATATACGTATCTCTATCAAGAATCTCTAAGTTTATTATCATCAGTAGAGAGAAATATCCTTTAGCGAGAAAAGACGAATTCCGTAGTATTAGAGATGAAGATATAATTAATAAAGTAGAAATAAATCCTTTTTTCATTGAGAAACAAACAATTGTTAAATTCTAAAAAATATAAAACTGTAGA
Source organism: Dolomedes plantarius (assembly GCA_907164885.2). Taxonomy (NCBI): domain Eukaryota; kingdom Metazoa; phylum Arthropoda; class Arachnida; order Araneae; family Dolomedidae; genus Dolomedes; species Dolomedes plantarius. The sequence continues at coordinate 157,711,058 of OU015494.1, read as the reverse complement.
ATACTCTCCCTTGTAATCACTGGAACTTGCCATAAATAAAACTAGATGCTTATAAAAAACTTCTTACGCGTATGGTAAAATAGGTTAGTAGATGGATGAAAATTAACATTATTAAGTTACTCATATGCATACCTATATAAACTTGAAAAAGTGTAAAAAGCCAATTCGTATGCGCTTTTTTATCACATAGACCATACATAGGATCTCCATGAATATTTTCGTAGATATTCACATAAAAACATTTCCTTTTTAGAGTCCGTTTCCCCGTCTCTTCTAAAGGTATTCTGCCCTCTCAGATTAAACGAGTGTGCATCAAAAACACACATACGAGTATATATTAATAGATTCAGCAAACATTTATAGTCTGATGTCCAATTCTTAGCTATTGGTGTTCATAAAAATAAATTCGAATTTGCGTTTTGAAGTATTTATTAAAAAAAGTTAAAAACTGTTTTATTTAGATGAAACTGGTTTATTTAAATGTGTTTGAAAATCAAGCATTGGGCATCCTAAAATCCCCGATTGTGAATCAGTTTTGAAACATATGTATATAAAGACAAACAATTGCAATGCTGAATTAAACGTCAAGAAACTAGTGATAACTAATTACTCCTTACCGAGGAATTTACGCTGTGCCTTCAATCAAATCTTCACGGCATTTTGCCGCACTTCTCCTCCGATGGATTTTAAAAGAATTTCGCCAGGCTATCCGAAGTCATTCTAAATTTTCGATTGCGTTAATTTGGGACTTATTGAGTCCTCTTATACACAGAGAAGAATCACTGAGAGGAAAATTATCAACACTTAAATCTTTGATTTTGGAGTTTTGAAATTGGCAATATTTGTTTCTTAATTTAGTTACTTTGATTCTAGTTATGACCACAGTTTTAAAGTAAATTAATTTTACTGCATTCTTTTAAATATGTCTGGATTAAAAATCTGAAGTAGTTTAACTTATTTTATAAATCTTAATTTTAAATTACGATTGGTAAATGACATTCTAAATATCAAATGCACTAATGCATATTTATTTACATATCTCGTATGCTCCTACATGCAGACCTAAATATATAAGATACGTGGTTGCAATAAAGATAGTTATTGAATTTTATTTGTCTTAGTTTCCCAATATATGCGATAGTTTTAAATCTATAGATTTACTAAATTTCTAAATTTAAATCATGAAGAATGAAAATTACTGAAGGTTAGTAAAAAGCGTCTTTAATTTCACTTGACGGTATGAGAAAGTTTACTCAAATCTCTATGATCCCATGATTGTTAATATCAGCCTGTAACTTAAAGTAATAATTGTATACTTGTTATTTATATTTCAGTATCTTTTACGATAATTTCGTTTTAGAAACATAAACATATTCCTCATACTATTCACTGAGGGAATATTACTGATTCTGAATAAAGTTTAATAAAATTTTAAAATTCACTGAATGATAACTTAAAATCATTCTGACAACAGTAAGGTATCAAGTGTGTAAAATCTTGTTTAGAAGCTAGGTTTTCTTATTTAAAAATAAATTTCATGCCTAAACATGGGTATAAGACGACCATTCGTCAAAAAGCAAAGAATAAAAGGTGGTTTTTAGGAGCACAAAAACAACCTAGGATGTTCATATGATACAATTTAGGACGTTTCAGGCAATAGTATATGCTCTGTATAGGTTCTCTATATATGTCTGGCTTCCTCATCTTAGAGAATCAATCAAAATATCTACCCTGTATCAATTCCCTCATATTGAGGGTTTTTAAGACAAATTCAAGAGTAAAAATATGAAAATAGTAGCTAATAACACAGTAGTAATAATCCTATTTTGATAAGTTATGTATATTTTTTTAAAGACAATAAAATAATTTTATTTGAACTAATGCATGTTATGGCCATATTGTTCATATATTCAAAAATGTTTTAAATAGTTTCTTAATTTTTCAATATTATTTAGCAGTTTCCATTTTTTGGCGAAATACCTAGTTGCCAACATAATTTAGGTGTAGTAACTTTAATCCTTAATTTTATATTTATTGACTCCTAGAACTTAAGGGAGTTTAGTTTCCAGACGAGGAGTAAATAGACTTTTTTGTATTTCGAAATATATTAAGATTTGCTCACTTTCACATACGCACTTACATCAAAGATAACTTCAAATTAATTTCGAAATAAACTGAGCTTTCAAGCTGAAAGTCTGAGGAAAATTATCGGTTAAAAATTGGAATAAAGATCGAATGACTATCTTTTTCAAAAGCTTTAACACCTGATTTGAATTCTAAAAACCACGATCGGGCGTTTTAGAAAAACACGTTCATTTAAAGCATTCTATAGGCGAATGTAATTACCCTCTTATATTGAATAGCTGACAATGCCCGAGATCAAAAATATCACAAAGCATTCTGGAAGTATAGTAATAGTAGCTTCGTGTAACCTTTTTCTTTCTCTTTGCTAAGTTACAGCTAGAAGGGAACGGAAAAAGTTTTCTAAAGAGAGACATTATTGAAAAACTTTGCTATCTGTTGTTTTAATTCAATTCTGTTCGCTCGAATCATTCCCATTGATCCGGTTTTCGCTATGATAATACGGTGGAAAAAACGGGGCTCATCTGTAATCTACTCCGTGGTTTCTGCGTTTGTTGATCTTATCATAGAGCTCATTAAAACCTCGTATAATCTATGAAAAACTATATATTAGTTAGCTCGAAGCAAGGTTTTTTACTGTTTGTCGTTAGGAACATCTTGGTCCTCAATTAAAACGTGCTTTTCAAAAGGTTTTTATGACTAGCTGATTTTGTGCCTGTATTACGCGGTCAGATTTCTGCGTAAAAGGATTTTTTACCAAATATTTCATAAAATGAAACTTAAATCTAGATTCTCGAGATTATAACCATCACTCAGAAGAATAGTCTAACAAATAAATGCACTGCAACGACCCCACGTGAACCCCAAGCAGGTTGGCTAGCTTCCTTTAGAGTCTACAACAAACGGAGGCCTATCAAGGGAACTCTTTTTTTTGCTACAAAATCCAGCTTTTCGGGTTATTTCTGTCGGGTTATTTGAACTTAGAGTTTTTGAACTCTGGGAAAGTGTTAAGTATTCATACTTAGAGTTCAAATCATGTGACACTCATCCCAGGAAAATGCTTATCTCTTTTAACGTTTATTGTTTTTCAAACACATGTAAGAAGAAAATTTTATTATAAGAATCTCAGTCATTCCTTTTTTTGTGTGTGTTAAAAATTACTTTTATCGTGGTTCGTTATAGTTCAGACTTAACAAAAGAGCATTAACCCCGCCTTTGACAGGTATGCGAATCAAAGTTTTATTTAAATTTTGCTTAGCCTGACATAGCTAGAATTCATCCACATAATTCATAATCCTTTTGACCCATGAACTGATTAATCACTAAGCAGTACATATCTCAAAGTTACTTGGATAAAAGATGCATTTTAATTCCTTGTCTTTTATAAGCATAAAAATAATTTGAACATACATTTTTATAAAGACATGTAAAACTTTTTATTTCTATCGATACTTGTCTTTATCTTTTAACATGTTAAAATGCTTTATTGTGCATTTATAAACTGCAGACTGTTTTCCACATTTAGTTTCCATTCTGTAATGAACCCTAATGAAAATGCATGTTTAAAAAATCGCAGATCTCTCAAAAATGGGATACATATGATTTATTTAAAAAATGAAATGGAATTCATATCTATGATAATTTAATTTTTTGAACAGGTGTTACTTTTTTAGCGTTTAATCTGACAGTACTTATCAGAGGTTTGTGTATTGAATTTGTGGCAACACATCTAATAGGAATTTGTCTCAATTTAAGGCTGACATATCATACGTAGAAAATGTTTCATATTTAGGTACCTATGAGGGAAAAAAATGAAACTTAGCACAAGGACTCTGCTTCTTTTGAAACGTTAATTCAGGATTCGAATAACTGAAGTCTTGAGTCAATCAGAACAAATCATCTGGTCACGATACAATGAAAAGGAGGGAACTAGAGTCGTAGTGAACTAGACAGCAATTCTTTACTTACAAACTGTAGAATACATAAACTCACATTAATCAAATTAAATGTCATAGATATGAAAGCTCTAAGATCGAGTGAATTTCTACTCTTCTAAATATTATTGTAAATTTTACATTAAATAATCAATTATAAGTTTAACACTGTACTTTACTTGATGAAGACAAATAGCACAAAAGTTTAAAAAAAAAATTAATTTCAAAATTTTTCGAGGGAAAAAATTATGGTTTCGTTTGTGATGAACTAATGGCATATAATATTCCACAGCTTTTGACTGCATTATTATGAAATATTAGAGCGATATTGATACCGTAAAGGTTAATATTTAAATATTATGCCTTAAATAATGTTGATATTTTCACTGAAGTGAACGGTTGGTTATTACAGAACGACATTTCTTGTATCTAAATTATTTTTCAAAAATTAATACATATTTAGAGACTTGTGAATAGACGGAGGAGTAAAAATAAGCTATTTATATTGTTTTTATAACCAAGAAGAAATGACGTTCCGGATCAAAAGTGGATTTTATTTTTCTGCGAGTGCAAATGTATTTAACTAACACAGACAGGTCATAGCCCTAATAAACTAATTTCAGCAATTGTCACCCTATTGTGATGGCTTTTAGGTCTGTGAAAAGAAATAACTTTACCATCCAATACAAGTGCTACAAAATGAAAATTCTATCAAAATCAGGAGTATTATATCTGTTGCATCTATGACACTGCTAATTTTGCACACTCTTAAAGATTTCAAACTTGAATTGTGTGTCTTGTAGGCGTTTTCATGTAAGCAGATTTGCTTCTGATACACCTTTCAGTAATAACCTCTTTTATAATGATGTGTTGACAAAGAGATATTATAATTAAATTTTATTACTCTCGTTTATCTGAACTTTGTTTTCCTTTGTTTTGGATTCCAGTTTGAATTTTTAAATTTTATTCTCCTTTATTTATTTAATTTTAGCAATTTTATAAGCATAAATACACAAGAACATACGCACCAAAATCCTAAAAAAGTTTTGGCTGATTAGAGAATGAAAAAATATCACTTTTAAATTCCTTTGTAGATGGATGCATAACCTAGATTTTGAAGCATATTATATATATAAGATTTTAAGCATTATATATATATATATTATATATATATATATATATATATATATATATATATATATATATATATATATATATATATATATATAATATCGGGGCGAATGGAAGGGCACATTACATGCATCACTAATCTTGTTTATAAGCTGAAAAACATTCAATCTAGAGAGAAAACTTCGGCTTAAAATATAAAATTAGCTTACATTACTATATAATTTAAATTTGAAATTATTTTCTGCGTAGTATTTACTTTTTAGTAACAATGGTTAAAAAGAGAATTCAATGCTTCACTTAATATCATGGAAAGTTGGAAATGTGGAAAAAAATTCAAATATTATCCTTTATCTTATGAAAAAATGTATTTTTTAATTTGTTAAAAATATAAATACTACTAAAAGTATTTTGGGAATTCCGTTTTTCTTGATGTTTGCACTGCGATATAAATATTACATTACTTTAAAGCATGCTTATACTGAATTAATTCTCACAATCCTTATAACATTTTTCGAACCACTTGATAATATTTGTTTCGAAACTATGGCTTAAAATGTTACATAAAGACTTTTATTCTCATAGATATTCTAAGTTACTTATGGGCATTTAATAGGAGAAACATAAATAATAGTAGCTGAAATTTATGAGCTTAAATAATAGATTTTATTGTTGACGCTAATATTGGAGCAAAGCCGATAAATCTGAAATTCTAAAAGCCTTCTAAAAGCAAAATTCTCCTTCTCCTGAAATGACGAATATACTTGACAGATAACGCTATCTTAAGGGTAAGCTAAAGTGCTGACTTTCTTCATTGAAAATGTAAGTTGAATTTTAATAAAATGCATGTTTGTTTGTACTCAAGCACTATTAAGGAAAATAATCTTAGTGTTGAAGGAAAGAATTCAAATCAATTGATTCTTAACTTTAAATGTATTTATAGTTTGAAGCAAGATGATAAATTCATGAGTTTTACATACGTCACATAGTACGCGGGTGAATAAAAGAAAATTTTATGCAAAATGTCTAGACATTTTTGACTTTGATTAAATATAAGATGCATTCATGCATGAGTGTGGGTGACCAACCGTAATATAAAAGCTAATTATTGCTATGACAATAAAACGGATATTTTGTATGAGAACTTTAGAAATTTTAACGACCACTATTTAAAAAATCTTGTCATTTTTCTTTGAAAGCACCTAAAATATTAATTTTTCTTGTTATTTTATGGATGCTGTAATATTCTAGAAAATATTGTACATGCTTGGCCACGTAAGTCATAATTATTGTTGTAATTAATAATTAGATAGAGATCCATATTCTGTTTACGTTTAATTGTTTAACAAATAATCTTGTTTTTATGTTTAAGAGACGTTTTAAATCAGTCTTGTTAGTAAAAGCAAAATTTTGAAAATTATACTTAATTTAAAAATGTTATGCTTAATATAGGAATAAAATAGTGTATTCATACAAATATGGGTAATTTTACTGATTTAAAAAAAAACTTGTTTTTTATTTATATCGTGTTTATATATCATAAATATATTAACTCTTAATCTATGTTCAATGTCAAAAAATTTGCTTCTTACTATTACAATTGTAAAATCCATTTTACAACAAACACATTATTTAACATCTATAGTGTCACTGTTGTAGCAGTAAAAACTGTTACTATTATTTTGAAAGTCTTACTAGAGTACCTTTGTGAGATTAAAACTTTTATTTTATTCGCAGATACTGCTTACAAAACATTCTTTCATGAGAAGGAAATGTTTATAAGAAACTGTAGTTTTTATTGATTCCAGTTATTGCTTTAAATGTTAAATGAATGGCAAATGAACTAAGTTTGTCTTAATCATGGGATTAAAATTTAATTTACCAAAAGAATTTTGTAAATAGACCATGTGATAAGAAGTAGAGTACGTAAAAGACGGTAATGTATCAAACCTACAAAAAAACACATCACCCTATATTTTCACTAGTTCTACCAATTTAAAAATAGTCTAAAAGCAGAAAATACAATTATTTGTAAGAATATTTTTGTGATTACTATTAATGTGACATTTTACTAATTTTCTTTCATTATAATATCATTCTGTATATTTCAAACGTTATTTATTTTTGTTCTTTTGACAGCTTAATTCTGTAGTATAAAACATGCAAAGACTTATCACTTGAATTTTTCCTAAATGTATGTGAAGCACAATATGAAAGCAATGGTGTACTTTGACATTTAGCACACTATTACTTTCACTATAGAAATTTGTGCATTTTATGAAACAATTAAACTTTTATGACAACGTACACAACCGAATCGTAAACGAATGTGTAGAAAAAAACCAAAGTAATACTATTTAGAACGTCTATAGGTTTTTGAAGATTTGAAGCTTTTTTAACTATTAAATATTTAATTTAAAATAAAATTTATGAATTAATATATAATGAAGATAAAATTTAAACCACATGAACTTGCAACATCAAAATTTAGTCAAACTCAAAAATCCCACAGACATGTCAATTTGAAATTACTCGTTAAAGCTGTAAAGGGAGAAAAAAACTACAACAATTTCTTTAGCAGTAGTATTGGAATGTATGTAAAATTAGGAGGATTAAATTTTGTCTGAATAATTGCATTTAAAAGTATATACGAAAATTTATTAAAATGGTATCTAAAAGTCTATATAATGATATTAATTTTATGACCCTTTTAAAATGCATGGGAATATTTTTAAATTTAAATGCGATTTTAAAAGCTTATTATGCGCATACATGAAAAGTTTACCGTAAGAGATTGTAACACATATTGTAAAACTTGCATTCATATCTACGATCATGCATACGTGTCCTTACTGACAGTTTTGATTGAAAATAGCTTAATTGTTCACCGTACATATCCCGTTCTTGAGATAATGACTTTTCTGATCGATTACAATGATGAAACGTTTAAAGCCACCCATTTTCGTGTATTAAAAGGAAACTATATTAATGTTTTTGAGTCTACATCAGGTAACTTTCCAATTAATGTTAGTTATCTAAAAAAATTGAGCTTTTGATATTAGTTTCTAAAAGTTCGATTTTTTATTTAAAAAGTTCTTAATTCTTGATATCAAACGCCTAAAAGCGTTCTGTGCTACTGTAAAGACATAAAATATATAGTTTATAAATTTAAAAGGACTCTAAAAAAAGACATCTTACCGAAAAGTCTAAATCTAGCAATGCAACTTCCCACTTTCATCACTTTACTTTGATTTTTAGTTTCCCCCGATATTGAATATTTTAAGCATTTTTGCGTCAAATATTGCTCTTTAATGCAGAAACATCGTTTATGATTTACCAAATTTCGTATCACTGAATTTTCTAAGAAACTTAATATTACCGCTCAAATTTACCGAGTACAAGAATAAATATCTGAGGGGAAAAATCTCATGTCGAAAATTAAAAGTAACCTTACAGCTTTAAATGACCAAAATCCTAACAAATATCGTAAGTTTTTAGAAAATTGCAACATTTTACGCCACTGAATTTCGGACGGTTTTTAAACATTGTAAAAATTTGAATGAATCCAGAAATTTGTTTTGATAATAGAGATGTTTACACTAGGATAAAGTAGATTGAATGAACTGCTTATGTTATATTTTTGAGTACAACTGATGGTTTCAAATTAACAAAGACTATATGTTGTCTTATCAGGTGAAATAAAAATTATATAAACAATTCACAAGGAAAGTATAAAATGAGACATACACTGTAATGATTTTAATATATTTTTGTGTTTTGAGAAAAAGCTGAAGACAGTTGGAACTTCATAAATTGAAGCTACTATGGTTCTAGTGGTATTACATATAGTACTTCTACAACATAGGTGTAATACTAGGATTTCAAATGCATTTACATATCAGATTTAGTCCTTTTTCTGAAGAAAGTTATGCATACTTGATATTTCGTTAAATTTTAATATGAACTAATTGCCGAACTTTTCCTTTTCTATGATGCTGGCCATAGTGTCTAGAAATATAGGTTTAGGAAATGGAAATTTGGCGATGGAACTGTTGTATTTTTACAAAAAGTTTAAATCGTACTACTTACAAGCTACTGCAAACTTGCGTTCAAGAGTTTTAAAACAGTTTTGATAACAGTTTTGATTGCGATTTTGTTACAAATGACTTTTAACATCGCATGGGCCTATTAGAAAATGTGTGTCTAAATAAGTTACACTGAAATGCTTTTAAATACAGTAAAATAGAACTTATCCATCTAATGTTATAGCGAGGGGCACATGCAGGTTGCAAGGTCCGAATGAAACAGCAGCAAAACTATTTTTGAAACTTTTCTGTACAACTGAAAAATATATTTCTTATAGAGAATTGCCTCTAATGAAGACAAAATGAATGACTGTTAAACAAAATAACTGTACAGAGACTTACAGTTAATTATTCTATAGTTTAAATGGAGATACTGATTATAGAATAAAATAAGTGAAGATACATAATGTGATGTACTGCCTCTTAAAGAAATTTACCCTCAGAAAAATATATATACTATATAATTTGGCTATGATAGTTTTTTCCCCTCATATGTACACTATCCATGTAAAAGTGATAATATCCATACACGTAACATTCGCTACCACAAACCACGTAAGTCGTTTTATTTTTGGTACTTCGAACGACCTTCGTAAGAGTCCCGTTATTTGCTCGGTATTTCCTTGTCAATAATATTATTACCGAGTTGTCTAAAGTTTACAGAGTAAAACTAGCTGTTAACATTAGATAAATTAGGAATAACTGACGGTTTATAGTGCAATGGACAACCGACATGACAATAGATAAAATTTTTGTAATTCCTGAAAACAATGTCACGAAATCGATTCGAACAAATTTCATTGAAAATTGTAAGAATCTGGAAGCTGATATAAAATGCGCCTCATTTTGAATAAGTTGAGTGGCATCTTTTTCTTGTTTTATACACTACGACTACAACTAGCACTTGATGAGGGTATGTTTCCTTGAAAGGGCAGACTGTATTTTCGTGTGCATAATCAGGGTAAAATCACACAATCGGGTATGATAAGAACGTTGTATGGATCTACAACAGGCTATACATGCAACTGCAAATATGCGATGCGTCAAGTATGACCTTGGATAGCAGCATTTTCGCATCACTTGTTCCCTATTTAGACAACGTCTTCGAAATTTACATGGATAACTATTACAACAATGCAGAACTATCTAAGGAACTTTTTCAAAGAGAAAGAGCAGCATGTGATTCTCTAAGAATCAACAGAGGCCTTCCGAGTCAGCTGAAAAATCAACTAACTTAGGAAGATGTGAAATGGTATTCCTCCGCAATGATCAAAATATATTCTTTCTTTCCTGACGAGATTAAAGAGTCGGGAACATGACCTCAACGATACACTCTGAAGAAATAGTGGAAATCCTAATCCGATTCGGTAGTGTGAAAATGAAATCGGGGATGGCAATAATGTTTCATGTTAATTCCGTTAGTGCCAGTTGTTTTAATATTAATGACCCAATCACTCCTGCTACTCGCAAGTGTAATTAAATATTTCATCTTGCATTACTGATTATTTCCTACTATTTTTATTTAAATTACAATTTATTTTACACTTCCTTGATTTCAGTTTTATAGCTCTAAAATTATGAAAAATATTTCCTTCATTTACACCTGTGAATTGAAAGTAAGTCTATTTTAAAAGTTTTACAAATGTTACTAAATTAGACAATTTTCGCTGTAGAAAATTTACGTCGGTAGTACAATTTATTATTTTTTAAACAAAGCAGTATGTTGTTCCTTAATGAACAATGATTGCAGATTATCTTGAATGTTTACTTATTAGTAGCGAGTTTTATTTTACGCATGTATTAGATTTTTAAATAAGACATTCATAATCGGAAAACTGCAAATGCCTCAAGCATCTGATATTGATTTTTTTTCAATTAATATATATTTGCTTTAAATTGTTAAATAAATATTTTGTTAGCAAACTAAGCATACTGAGAAAATAAATATAATTAAAAGAATTTAACTGATGTTAAACAGTACATAAATATTGTTTCAAACAAGTTGAAAACTAATTTACGTAATCTGTGTCAAGAAATATCAGAACTTAGTTAGGACAACGACTAGTAAAATTAGATATAAGGTAATTTTGTAATAACTGTGTGGAATCAGCTGATTCTAATAATTTACATTTTAAAGCTTGAAATGAGTAATATGTGTAGTGAACCATTCAAGAAAATATTTATATGCAGAAAATTCAGAATCCCACGTGCAAAATTTTCTAAAGTGTTTCAAATGATGATAAACCTCTTGTTGCAGTATTAAAATATATCAAGTTATTTTTGAAGTTATTTTTCAAGAGTCACTTTCAATTTAGTGCAATAGTCTAAGTTTCATAATATTATTCAAATATTTATCTTTTTTGTTTGTGTTATTTCTTTATGAGTTAATAGCCGACGATGGTCAAATGACAAGGGTGCTAAATTTCTGAATCAGACCGCTAGTACGAAAAGGGGTTTGAATCAGCTTTAAGCTGTGGGTGCGGGACAATTTAGCCCTCGTAAATTAAAAAAGTACTCCAAATCATCTAAACTCCTTTTAATTAATGTGTATCACTTTGTTCTATTAAGTGGCTGACATTAAAAAAATTAAATTAATAAGTAATTTTCTCCTCCATTTTCAAGAATTAATTTCGCTCTTAATAATAAAAATTATATGCGATATAATTTTTAAAAAATTCAACATAAGTTTTCAAAAAGTATTTTGAAATTCTAAATAGAAATAAGTCATTATATAAAAATATCACTAAATTTTGTCACTATTATCCCATTAATCAAATGTTACTGTACTATAGGTTTCTGATTTTATTAATAAGGAAAAATTTTACAATTGTAAGATTTCTCTTGCATACATTCAAGTTTAGAATCACTTATTTCTTCTGGCAAATTGCATAAACCACAAAGTATTTTCGTATGCGTTAGCGTCTAGCGATGATATTTTGAGGATAAAATATGCATATTTTGAATATGCGTTTATCACTGTCTACGCATTATAAATTTGAAAGTGTCACAAAGAGCTACTATAAATATGGTTTTTTTTTAGTTTCGAGATCTAAATTTCCGAATTACCGTAGAATAATTACACCTAAAATTTATTTTAGTACTAGGGTAATTTTTTCTGCTACAGCTTTTTTCTAGCAGTTAATTACATTTCTAAACATTGGATAGCTCTGATAACAAAGAAAATAAGGATGTAGTATGAGAAATTCTCCTATGTGGAATTCATATATTCAAAGATTTGAAAATTCAGCTAACTGTACTTTTAATATTTTACAGACAATGTAAGAAAATTATACATTTCCCTGCTAATTAAAACCCATGGTAAACTAAAACTTGCAAATTAAGAAATGAACTTTATATATCTGGCCACAAATCATTAAAGAAATATACCAGTTTGCATATTTCCTGATTTTAGCAAAAAGTCAATCGTTAATCAAGGATTTTTAATTAGATGAGGGTTTTATTTTTAGACTCTGTATTTCCTCGTAACAATAAGAAATAATGTACTGATTATAGGTGGATATTTTACCTGTAAATATCTCTCTTCCAGACGATTCCTTCGATTTATAAAGACTGTCTGAATCTACGGGTTCCTATATGAGTCTCACTTAAGTTTAAAAGAATTACCCCTCTCAGTGAATTTACTATGATATCAATGAAAGAGGAAACAACGCTGGTGATGACAGAAATAGTATCTATGATATATAAGCAAAAATAAATCCAACATTATTTTCCTGTGTAGCCTTTGGAGCTTTTCATTTAATAGACAGCCGGACGATGGGCGAAGGACTAGTGCGCTAGCTTTCGGTATCAGAGTCTGTGGATTCGAGTCCCACTATTGGCATGGGTGTTGTAGCCGTTGGGAATCGGCTTTAAGCTGTACGTCCAGGTCCAGTTAGCTCTCTTGTAGCCAAAAAAAAAAAGATCGTATCGCTCTGTACCAAACCAACCAAACAAAACCATTTAATAGACATGTGATCCAGATGGAAACCTCGTGACTTCTAAAATATTGGAATTCAAAGTTATGCACATTTTCTAGACCGACTTCCCTATAAATAATTAAGAATCTATATCATTAAAGTTTATTGCATTATTATATTGTATCAGGAAGATATTTTGACTCCCCTACCTTTGCATTTTGTGCTTGTAAGACCTAAATTTAACTACGTGCGAAATTCTTAATTCGCAACTCATCTATTCACTTCCTACGTTTCAGTACACATACAAAACAAATATAGTTCATTGAGGCATATACTCAACAGGCAGTTTCAAATGGACCTAATGTTGGCAGAAAACTATCTTAGCAGAATATTAAAAAAATTATTTTTTCAATAAAGATTTTTATAGAAAAATAAAGACACTGGTAATAAAAGACGGGCATGGAGGATCTCATTGCTCTGGTGTTACTCAGAATTAAAAATAAATGATTACAAACAAAATCAAAAATCAGTATTAAAAGTTCACTTGTGTTCATTTGAAGAATAGATTGCAACAGGAACTGTTCTATAATATGTGTCTGTCACAGATGAAATTTCTAAGTACATCGGAATGATATCATTAAGATGTTGTAATAATAGTAAAATATATGTGTATGCATAAACGTATAATTAACATAAGTACTACACTTGTTTTTTAGTGACAAATTTGGCACTAATATTTTTATTTGGCTTGTTAATGAAAAGTCGTAATTTTAGCATAGTACAATTATATGTGTAACAGTTTTAAATCAAAGTTTAGTTTCTTTTAGGATACATATCGGTCAAAAAAATAACTCACAACTATTAAAATTTAAAAGCATGAAAAATCCTATTTTTTCCTACTCGGCAGATTAGCCAGGGAACTGGACCAACATTCTACGGATATTTGTTAGGACGTTTCGTAGCAGATGTATTTATTCTTATTTCGTGAAAACAAGTCTGAAATTGCTGGTAAAATTCTCTTGGTGATTAAAATAACTATTTATAGATGATTTTATATGTTTGAAATATATAGATCAGTTAAGGTATAATATATTGCTAATAAATTTTACTTTGTATGAACCATTAAGTATAAAAAATATTTTTTTAACAAAATATCTATGTACGTATCATTCATTAAAAATACTCGGTATTAATTATAAAATTAAGTTCTTAAATGTTTCAATTCCATACAGATGTCAGAAATAACAAGGCCTCTACTACAGAATCGAAACTTAACAAAAAATTTAAATACCAGAAATCTAACCGAAGACTTACTCTTAAATCACACTCTTTAACATGAGTAAAATACAACTGTATGTTTAGATAAACATGTATTTACAAATATATGCTTGTGAATGGTATTTATGTGTGTTTAAATATACAGTGTAATTCTTTTTTTCTGTGAGAAAAATTTGTTTCCAAATAATTTCGTTATTCAGTTAAAAGCCAGGTGCAAAGATTAAATTCCTGACTTACAGGTAACATAGCAATCTAAACCGAACATTGAACAACAATTTGCAATTTTTTAAATTCAATCTTTGCTATTACTATAAAGAAATACAAGATTTATAAGAATATGTGAGACAAATATGTCAAATTTATGTTTAATAGAGGAGACTCAAGATTTGAAATACATAATCGAGATTTTGTTAATAGCAGATGAAAACTTAAACCGAAGAATTTCCGCTGAATAGTTTTGTGTGTTCTTTAAATTAAAAGTTAAATAACATAAAATGTTAGCTAATTTTATAACTAATATTTTAGTCTGTGGAAAGTGAGTAGCCCTATTTTTAAGCATAATTGTAAATTTACTGTCTTCTGAAAGACTGGATAAAGAGTCCTCAAAAGCATAAGATGTTTGGTTATGCTGTAAAATACCTTGACACCTATAACCACAAAATTTTATAAATATTTCTAGATAAAAGTTTTTAGAATCTGAGCGTACTCTTCTTCGTTCTCTTACATGATAGAATAGTCGTATTCTATCATATAAATGCTTCGCAAGCCCTTATATTATAGAATATGACTAATGTATCCTATAAGTGCTTGTTAAGAAAAAGACAGGAAAAATTTAACCTAAAAAAATCCCAAGATTTTCTTATAAAATCTTTTGCATTATTGTTTAATTTTCTAAGCACTGAATATTTTCTGATAAAGGTGACCTATAATTTATATCAGGATTATTTATCTACACTCGTGACCATAAATTAAGGATAATGCCAGCTCTAGCAAATAAAGGTTCAGAAACAAAACAAGCGTAACTTATTCATAAAACCCATTTATTAAACGAAAGATAAAGAACAATAAAAAGGGTGTATGTATGATACCATTCATAACAACTTCGATTTTGCTCCCTGGAGCAATTCTAAAAAATATCTCCTTTACAAAAACTTATTATTACATGGTTGGTATGAGGGTTAATACATTGTATGTCTCCCATGCGATAAAATACAGTCCGTACAACGCCTAGGCATGCTGAGTATCAAATTATCGAGCTGATCTTGGGGAAGATTATTCCACTCAGCAAGCAATGCTCTCCAAAGTTCCGGTGCACATGTAGGAGGTGGTTGGCGAGCTGCAACTCGTCGGCCAAGCATGTCCCACACATGCTCTATCGGATTCAAGTCAGGTGAGAATGCTGGCCAGTCCATACGGGTGATAACCTCATACTGAAGGCATTCGTTTACGATGTTTGCTCGGTGAGGACGGGCGTTGTCATCCATAAACACAAATTCTAGCACCCCATGGCACCCCTAAACAAGCGTACATCTTGTTCCAGAATAATGTCCCTATAAATGTGGCTGTTCATAGTTCCGATTTGAACATGCAGATCTGTTCTGGAGCCCAGTATAATTCCATCCCAAACGAGCAATCCTGCACCACCTTAACGGTGTCGTTCAATGATGTTGTCTTGGTGGTAACGGGTACCTGGCGTTCTCCATATGAAAGTCCGACGTGAATCAGACTGCAAGCTAAACCTGGACTCATCGGAAAACATCACACAAGCCCACTGTGACGATGTTCACATTGCATGTTCTCTACTCCAGGCTAATCGCTGCCCACAGTGAGTTGCCGTGAGCGGAACACATCTGACAGGCCAGCGAGCATATAGACTAATACTTCTCAAACGTCTGTACACGGTTTGCCTTGAAACTGTAGTACCCGTGGCTGCAGATAGCTGACGAGACAGGTCGGATGCTATGCTCCGTCTGCTTCTTTTGGCAGTTACTGCCAAATACCGGTCTTCATTCGGCGTTGTAACTCGGGAGCGACCTGTACTGTAACGTCTACTGACATTTCTATCATCTTGGAATCGTTGCCAAAGCCTAGAGATGACACTTTGGGCAATTCCAAGTTCCTCGGATACTTCCATCTGAGTATGCCCACATTCCAGGCGGCAGATAATTCTACCACGTAAAAAATCATCCACATGCATCCTCTGTGTCATAACTATTCAGTTATGGCACTGAGCGGCTTACAGAACGCTTGTGAAAAATTTTACTTTTTTGCCACCATTCCTTACATGCTCCTCTCTTACACTCTCGTCATTGTGACGTACTATCGGCGTCATTTGGTGTTTTCCTGTAATTTGCATATTATTCTTGAAAATGTGTGTGATAATTCTACAGGTGAAATTTTTACTTTAGAGTTCGATTTCCGTGTGATTCTGAATTATCCTTAATTTTATGACATGAGTGTAAAAATAGTGAAATTAAAAGCTGATTTTGGGAATGGGGAAAAGGCTCTGAATTCATGCGACATGTCCTTGTGTCCTCAAGGCTTTGCTCGGGCCTATAGGTGTCACGTATCACCCCTCTTTCCAACATATTTTGTAGGGTCTGCAAGTAAAATAGCCCAACAGTTTCTGAAAATAATTACTTTTGTGTTCCGCAAATACATTTAGATTTTCACTATTTTCAGCCGCTTTTTACAATTCGAACCATTTAAGGGGAAGCTAAGCAAAAATTGGGAATATCTGTTTTTTTTCAGAGGGAGGTGAGAAAATTGACATTCTTGGTTTTTCAAGAACCTGTAAAAATGTCTGTTTGACATTTCATGTATATAAATGTCACATTTTTGAAAAATGCAAACAAAAGTTTATTTTGTATTTTTTTCGATATCTGCTAGTTTTGGTAATGTCAATGATTTTTTTAAATATAATTGCAACATAGAAAACTTTCTATATTTGAGTAATCAGTGATTTTCATAGAGTTTAATGTTGATCCAAAATTTAAATTAAGGCATGAAATGTGTTATTTTCAGACACATGACTAAAAAATGATTCATTACGGAAATGATTACTCTGTTTTTGACACTTACTTCTGAATATTGACAATTATAATGTTGAAGATTTAAAATAAATACCTCTAAATTCAGATTTGAACGGAATTGTTTAAGTGCCATCTATATACATTATTCTATATATGTTCTTATATGCTAGTTGCGAAAGTTATTCGAAGGGTTATCTCTGCTAATTAAATAGAAATATGCAATATGTACGTTTATTTCCTGTTTAAAAAAAAGTTAATATTTTTAAAATTTATGAGTACTTTGAAATTTGGACGAATATAACCCTCTCTTATTTGGTTTAGGAATGGGTATAAAATTAATGAACAAAATTGACGCTATGGGGAAATTTTATCCAGTTAAAACTTTAAAAGAACTTTTAACCCTTTATGTACTGACTGTACTTATAAGTACCACTTCCTTTAAACTCCTATAAAATACCTTCTATTTGTATATTACTGACGGAACTTTAAAGGATCGATGCTTTATACTTTCTTTACTCTTACTAGATAGCAGTAGCAGTTTTAACTAGCCAATTTTCAGATGTAAAATTTATTTTAGCGTTCGTTGTAGCGTTTGAAACAGCCATTTTGTGAATGTCATTTTCTCTGAAACTTATATCTTAGCTACTCTAAAACTATTGAAGATAAGTGAATGATATTTTTTTCTATATTTAATATGATCTTAGAGTATTATTTAGAATAGTTGTTTAGGTATATGACATTTATATGTTGTTTACCGAGCAAATTTCTTTCTGGTACTTATAAGTACCGTCAGTACTATGAGCATTGTAAACAGCGTGGACTTAGTTATAGAACAGACAATTGGCTATTTTTCTTTTGCGGTGTAGAAATGCTTCAAATATGGACTTTTTACACTTTTGTGTTTATTTTTATGTTAATTAATAATGCTTGCTGAGACATCTTGGAAAATTCAAAGAAAAATTTGACATTTGAAATATATTTTTCAAATTTTGCAAGAAGTATTTTCATGCAACTGTACTGGAAAAATATGAATGCGGAATAAATAAGATATATAAGAAATACATGAATTTTTCAAAATGAACTTATGAGAAATTTTCAAATGTTATTATTTTTAAAATTTTTTAAACATTTGAATTAAATTAGGGAGTTTTGTGTTACATGAAAGATTAGTGCCCAATATACTAATGTATATTTTTCTATTTTATGATTTTTGTATTTTATTATTTTTCTGATATAGAACCACAAATATACATTCTCTGGGTACATTATAAATTTACATTTCCTTAAATTTTCTCTACACTTTCTATCTACATATGATATTTTTTTAATGTAACTGCACACATAACACATACATGGGTGGTGTTTATATGTCGGATATGCTACGATAGGTCTATGTCAGAGACAGAAAATCAAAAAAGTGGGGGGCATAGGTTCTTTTTTGCTATGTTAGAAATAGCATGTGTAAATTAATGCATAATATATACCGAAAAACATGAATCAAACTCCCTGTTAGAGTACAAAAGTCGTGTAACACAGGGAATACTTATGAAAGCAAAGACAGAACCTAAAGGAAAAGGAAGACCGAGATCAGCCGTAAATGATGACTCAAAATACCCTTCCAATTCTATGCCTTAAAAAAAAAAAAAAAAAAAAAAAAAAAAAAAAAAAAAAAAAAAAGAAGAAGAAGAAGAAGAAGAAGAAGAAGAAGAAAAGAGATTTTTCATTTTCAAATGACATACAGCTTCAAAATAAAGGATGCCATTGGCCAACATTTCTGTCAAATCGAGATCTCTGCGAGCTTTGTGCACAAAGAAAAGTTCTATCAAAACTTCATTCAAAATGCAGCATATGTAATTTTTTTTATGTGTAAATTTAAAAAAAATATTTTTTTAATATAATCAAAGTTAAATTTTTATTATATTTAAAATTGTTCTGTGTTTCAGAATAAATAATTATATAATTCTTTAAACATTCTGATTAATTTTCAAAGTTTCAAGATTTTTGTAACCCTGTAATACGGGCGGTACTTTAAAGTACCACTTCAATTAACTAGTGGTAATTAATTAAATTTTAAGAAGGTGAGTATTTTTTTATATTTATTTGTTAGTTAGTATTGAATTAACATAAATACAAATTTATGTGAGTTTTCGTTTATTAACTCATAATGTGGTACATAAAGGGTTTTAATTTATGAGTACTTTGAAATTTGAACGAATATAACCCTCTCTTTTTTTTGTTTAGGAATGGGTACAAACTTAATGAACAAAATTGACGCTATGGTGAAATTTTATCCAGTTAAAACTTTAAAAGAACTTTTAATGACAAGATATCCCATTCCAACATGTGGAAAGTGTTGAAGATATCATTTTGATTGGAAATAAAATGGTAAAACCATTTTAGTGGTAACAAAGGCATAACGATCCTCAGAATCTTCACATATTTAGTATTTTACGAACATCAACTATTCATCCTCTTAGGCGAATGTATTTCCCAAAACACATCTTTCCTATTACACAAGTTTATTTCATCCTTTAAATGTCCTGATGATAAATAAAAACAACCGTATCTTTAAATTTCATAAAATTGATCCTTGTATATCATATTTATGTGCTCAGATGGCAAAATGTTATAAGAAACTTTTCTTAAAAAAATTGAGTTTTTCACATTCCTCATTCTCGCTCGCCGATATTTTCTATGTACTGTAACTACTGTAATTAATAGCCAACTATTTTTCTGAAACATTGGTACCACGTTTGCTCATGTAAAACAAATTAATGATTTTTCATGATAACTTGAATCTTAGAATTGCTGTCACGTAAATTTCGTATAACATTTTGCCATCTGAGCACAGATTTAATCTGTTAAGTGAAAGCAAGCTTCTGTGTTCCTCTGTATTCCATAAAACTGGTACAGAAGTTTTTAACAGTAGATTCATTTAGACCAAGTGTGTCCAACCCGCGGGCTTTGAGTATGCATCACTTTTCCACTGGCCGCTTCTCATTACACATGCTTTAAAAATTAAAAAAACTCTATGAAACTACTGTATTTACTGATTGGTATTATACTCAAACATATCTATACATTAATAAGATATTTGGTTTCTTATCTTTCATTTAACTTTTCAAAATCTATTTGTGTATTTGTAATTAACCTATTTTAAAAATTTTAACGAATGTTACTACCAAAGTAAATATATAGCAATAAGTAAGTAATAAGTAAACCGGAATCCATAATTAAAAATTCCTCATTTATTCTTCAGCATGTCAAAATGAGACTGCTATAAGATAAAGAAAATTAGTAGATGAAAACAGAGCGTCACACGAAAAATGGACTAAGACTATTTTTTGGTTGAAGCTTATAGTAAAGCGCTCTGTTTGATATACAGAGAAATAGTATCCACTTTCAAAGATTATAATTTAACAATGCATTACGTTCAAATGCATTAAAAGTTTAGTGAGTTGTAAGAATGCTGTAAGTGTGCTGTACATAAAAAATATTTGATCTGAAAAATAAATCTTGCTTCTCAGCAATTATTTTGATAAATGACTCCTGAAACTGATTCATTTGTCTGATTCATGAATGGTTGGCTGATTTAGCATTTTTAGTGGCTATCACTACTCACTTAAATGTACTACACATGTGTCTTGAAGGTGAAAACTAACTAATAAATGACATGTTTCAAACAGTAACGGTATTCGGAATGAAACTGAAATGGTAGCAATCTCAGATTAAGAAAATAACTAAGTTCACTTCGAAACACAGTCTGAACAGATTAACGTGAACAGTGAAAAATGTGCAGCACTAATTGTTATTTTGTCCCAAGACTTTCAGAATAGATTTCAAGATTTTAGAAAATGAGAACTGTATATTTGCCACTCCACTCTCAGTTGACATCAACACGTTGCCTGCAAGCTAACAGATAGAATGTATAGTGTTACAAGCAGATATGTAATTGAAAGAAAAATTTATTCAAGTGTTTCTATAGGAATTTTACAAGCTGTACTTGAGAAATAAAAATATCTGTCATTTCACGAACATGCCCGATTCATGATGACTCTTTTGAGGAGTACGTATACTTGCGAACAACCTTTTTCCCTTATAAAGTATATAAAAAATGAAAATTAAACAAAAATTTCTGACGAGCATCTTGAAAATGCGCATCGCTCAACGTCTATCAAACCTGATATAGATGCCCTGATATCGAAAAAGTAGGCTCTGTGTTCACATTAAAAATAACATGTTCTTATTTTTTGTTTAAAAAGTAAATATGTTATCATTATAAATCATTACTTTTTATTATTGTACTTTATTGCATTATTGCTTTTCATTATTATACTTTATTTATTTCACTTCATTATTATACTCATTGGTAATATAAGTTGCATTGTAGTCATAGATAAAATTAAATGCTGTATGCGGCCCCTGAGAAGTTTTTGTCGGCTGATGCGACCCCCTGTAGTGCTAAAAAGCTGGACACCCATGATTTAGACCAGGGGTTCCCAAATTTATTTAGCCTACCGCCCTCTTTTCAGAAAAAAAAATTAAAATTACTCAGTACCCACTTCGAAATTTTCCTGCTTAAGCGAACAAACAGAGTTGCAGTGACAAATTTGAGTCCTTTTATGTATCTATCTACCTATGTCGTTCAACAGAGTAAAGATGTTGTAAATTAGACACCTTGAAGCTTAAAATTATAAAATTATTCCTTAAAACTAACCATAGTAACATTCGCACTGCACACAGAAAATGAAGATAACGAAGGATAATATTAAAGTAAAAATTACAAATAACATTAAAACTAATCCTAATGAGAAGGATGAATTTGGTGCGCTGTTATCAATTTATTAATGTTCGGCTGTATTTTTGTCAGCAGCCGTGATTAGCTATTAGTAGCCTGTTTCTGTTTTTAGTAAGCAAATTTGTGACTACACTGAACCCTGTTCCGCACTAAATAGGAGGAAGGAAATGCAATTAAAAACTTTCGTACTATAGCCTATAATTAGTCCCGTCAAATAATTGGTCCAATCAAATAATTAGTCCCATAATCCAGGATAAAGTATTGGTATCTGTTTTTGCAGCTAGAACTGTTGATAGCCGAGTTTCAATTTAAAATTACAGCCCCCCCCCCCCCTGGATCGTTCCAGTTTTCCCGGGGAACGGTATTGCCCCCTTTGAGAAACCCTGATATAAACGGTCTTTATTTATACTCCTGAACTCCTAGAAAAATTCTTTGGGTATTTTTTAATCTGAAATTCCTCAACCTCTCCTAAAATATTTAAGAATATTTATCTTTACGCAAGCCTCAGTTGAGATTTTTCCTTTTTTAATATTGAAAATAAATATTTTCGTAAAAAAAACCCTCTGTGTACATGCACCGATACCTTACATCTAAACATCTTTAATACATACATAATTTCGGGATATTTGGATCTTGCTAAAAAATCATATTAGTATTCTGTTTTTATTTCAATTTACATGTATATAATGCACGCATTAGCACAGCATTTAAAGAGAAGTTAATGTATTAAACAAAACAGATTTCTTTACTACAAAGTGTGACACAGTACAGTGTTTTATAAGCTTTTTATATTTTAAATATGACAATAAGCTGAAATTTTTTAAAGAAAAAATCATTGAATTTAACTAATGACAGCGAATTGGGAAATATTAAATACGCGAAAACATTGAGAGTAGATTATATTTCTTTGTAATATCTCTCGAATGCATTTCGGTGTGAAAGTTTGAGAACTATGAAATATATAGATAAAAACGGAAGCTAAAATTATTGAGTCTAATAAAACATTTCATATAATGGATTCCTAAATCTAAATACCGAATGTAAAAAAATGAGATCCTGAACCGGAAGGGCGCAATGAAACATAAGTATTTGGATGCAAATGAAACGAAATCATCTTTCTCGACTGTGGGTTATTAACAGTCAAATAATTAGTCCCAGTGGAATATTAAATTGTGGTTCGGCTCGTCAAGCTATTGATGTCTAGGTTTGTAACATTTTCAATGTGTTTTTCGCTTAATTCTGCTTTGTGTCTATCCGTCTAGGAAGGATTTGTGGCTTTGAAAATCTGGAGTTTAATGCATTAAAATGAGCCTTTTTATTGAATGGAACTTATATTTAATTGCAATCCAAAACTTTGCAGATGTAACGAAAGCGTTTATTAATCAATATTTGATTTAATGGTGCTGGAACGTGAATGCGAATATTTTTCTCTCCGTGCTATTTTTTCTTCGACTTAATGGGCGGAATGTGCTTTTAAAGCTTTGAATGGCCACTTGGCCATTTTTCTTGACACGTAATGAGAGTTCGCCGCAAAAAGTTTTTGGAAAATAAAGGGTTAAAAAATGTGGAAGAGGAAACGATGTCATCCACGGAAAAGAATGTTACAAGGAAAGGGTTGTTTTAAGAATTGCGCAAATTCTAAATGAAATTTCTTGCAATGAAATATATTACTGCTTCGGATTCTTAATTAACAAAATGAAGGCTGAGTAATTTACAGATAACATTAAAAGCTTGCTCGGAATGGCCATTTGGTGATTAATATTGTGCATATTAATGTCAATGTAAATTATGCAAGTATATTCTTATGAATAATTCATTTCTGATAATATGCACAAGTCACATTTCCATGATAGTCAGTGTTCATTCGAGTTTAATAATAAGTCAAAATTATTCATTAGGGTGTAAATTGTAGGTACTTCAGGGAGTATTTTGAAAAAGCAAATTAAAATCGTTTTTTCTTCCATTTTATAAATTCTGTGAAAATTTATTCCTTCTAAAACTCAAAAAATATTTAAGGACATAAAGAATGAAAGAGTCAAACTAATGATAACGAAATTCACATTGTGTCAATTTGCTACGGAATAGAAAACTTCAATGTGCTCTCGTGTGTGCTCTATAGATTAGGAAAACGCATTACGCGTTTGTATATTACGTAACAATTTTTAACCTAGTATGACTAACATTATGATTTTACACTTTTCTGCTGAATCTATCATCTATTCTACGATTCTCTTTAAAGCCATACTTTTCTTTAGCTTTTAAATTCCAAACATTACTCTAAGAAAAACATGGCTTTTGCCTTAATTTTGTACTTTCTATTGATTTGGAATCTAACAGAGATGTTTTATGAACATGTACACGAAACAATGCGATCTGCAACAAATTTCCTCTTTTATTATTTTTCAAAACTACAATTTTTATTGAAAATTACGGAAAATCTCTTCATTAGAGGTCTTACAAAATTTTAAGTTAAATACATTTAGAATATTCAAATACCTTCTCATACCTTTTCATAGCACTAGGCTCGCGTTTATATTCGCATCCATGACTTCTTACTTGTAACTACAATTTTCAAGGAGTTTTCACTCCTAAACACGTACACAGCCAAGCAGAAATGTAAAACTATTCTTCAACATAAGTGTTGTAGAGAAATCCACTTTTTTCAGATTAACCTTTGCTAATTTCAAACAACCTGCTCTACGATATGTCCCATTTTTGTTTGTACCTATTTAATATAATCTTAGAGACAGGCTCAAAAGTTCTTCATAAAAAAGCGTGGTAAATTTGTGAGTGGGATCGTTGACATTTAACCGTATTCTTTCAAAAAGTATTAACATTTACAAATCTTCCAACGTTATTTTTATCTGAATGATAATTTTGAATAGTAAATTGTTTTCTTAACGAAAGGAAAATTTCGCTTTTAATGGAGATTAAGAAAATTGTCATATGATGTCAATTTATATTTAATTTAATACGCATTTTATAAGCTTGAAAATATCTGATTGTGTTGAAAAAGGAATATTTCTTTGATCAATTTGAATAAAATCTAATTCTTAAGTATTTGATTTTCAAATAGTAAAATTATAAAATAAAATGAAATAGAATACACTATTATTCGTAAATACTAGTTTAAAAAAACTGAATTTAATCTGATAGAATAATTTAGTGATTAGGGTTGAAGAAATTACACATATGTTTTGGATTATATATTAAACGCATGTTACGCAGGAATTATCAGCTCGATAATTTGCGTTACAAGTATGAAATCTTTGTACTCTTTCAGACTGGAGCTTCCTACATAATTATAGCTAAATTAGTTAATCAGCTAAATAAGATAAAATTAATAGTTCACTTATATTCTTTAAAATAGCTATTAAAGAGAAAAATATTACTTTACAGAAGCTGTTAAAAATACAATAAAATATTCATTTTTCATTTTTGTAATGACTGTTTACAAAAAGTATAACTATAGAATTAATCTAAGTTTTATCATACTGCTTGGTATTTTACTATCCGGATCGTTGTACTCTGGTCTTTAAGTTTTTTTTTTTTTTTTACAGCCGGTACAGCACACAAATAATTTAAATTTCAGAACCTGCTCATCAAATCTAGTTACTTTTGAGAGAACACTGATGATTGATTCTTTCATGTGCTCACGGCCTTATTTTTAAGCTAAAGGTTGACTTTCGAGTCATCTAAATGCTACTGATAATTAAAGATGAGTCATATCATAGAGGTCCTGAAACATCTTTATTTTGACTTCTGCCGCGAAACGTAGATCTGTTACTTTAACTTATTAAAGTACCAAAAATTGTTGTCCAAAAGTATTTAATTCAGTAAAATTCAACAATTTCAATATTAAAATTTAAATGCTAGATTATATATAGGAAATAATAAAATCATTACAAGTATACTTGCAATGAGACATTTCTCGATCGTTTTGACGAAAATTTCTCTCTATATCTTTTTAAGAGTTCCTGTCTATCTTTACTTGCATATTTTTTTTCTCCATTACACCGCTGAAAATTCCTTAAAATATTCTCAATAGAAGAACACAGGCGTGGTGTTATTAATGCTGAATCATCAGGTACGATTTCCCTCTCTCTATTTTGTTATTCGATTCCATTGTCAAATCCACATTATATAGTTGTTCTGTTATTATTCATTTACTAGTGCATGATTGCATATAAGGTTTTAAAATTGTGAAAAATTATATTATTTTTTAAACATAATCTACGAGGTATTTTTAATATTCTGAATTTGTTTGCTAGCATACAACTTTCTCAATGGTCTTATTACCCCTAATTTCTCTCTCTCTCTCTCTCTCTCTATATATATATATATATATATATATATATATGTATATATATATGTGTGTGTGTATATATATATATATATATATATATGTGTGTGTATATATATATATATATATATATATATATATATATATATATATATATATATATATAACATACAAATCAAAAAAACAATTTTAATTTCCAAATTCTTTTCATTTTCGTTTTAAGAACAAAGGATTTGAGAATAACCTAAAAACAATAGTAAGTAATTAATATAACATCCCTTTAACCCCCAGTCTCGTGGGCGCCAAATCTTTATAACAGGCCATGGGACTCGACCCAGAGAACTGGCCTGGGGGGGCCTCTGTCCAATCAACGTCAAGTGCAAAGGTCATGTAACAATGACCTCATGAAGTTTTTAAAAAACCCACCAAGGTTTAGACCGGGAGATTCTCTCTCTGTCTTCGTCCTAGCCATGTAGTGTCCATTTTCTGCGCGCCTGTTTATCTGTCTTCGAGCTTGTGATGTACTGTCCGTGTCAGCCCTGCGGTCGAGCCGCCCTCGTCCGTTCAATAAAGAAATTTAGCTGGTAAAGATGAGGACTATGTTTTCTTTGAGTTAGTTCCCTCCACTCCGGTCATGTTTACGATACATGATATTATACCCTGGATAACTCCGTCGCCTGTGGCATTCCTCCTCGTGTGACTGCAGTATTCCGGAATCCATAGTGGGGGGGGGAGGGATGCTACACACACACACATATATATATATATACAGAGGCTGTTCGCACATTTTTTAGACGATTTTGGTAAGCGGTAATAAAAATTCTTTTTCTGCAAAAGAAATAATTGCAATTGTACTATGTTTTTAAAAGTCAAAATTATCGTCTGCGTCTTGAAAGTTTTGTTTTTATTCAAAATGGCGTTTTTAACAAAGGAGTGGTTCGAAGGCTACATTTATGCTCTTTCCGAAGAGAAATATGCATACTCTTTTATCCAAAAACGATGTGAGAGTCATGGTTTTGTGATATCTAAAGCGTCGATAGGTAATATCGTCAACAAGAAAGGAAAAAAACGTCAAATTAAAGCCTCAAGTGGGACAAAAATTTCAAACAAGTATCCAAGGAAAAAACGGACATCTTCGACTATTGCAAAGGTATGTTGTTTAATGTTAAAAGAAAATCCCCCTAGTCAAAGGACAGTTGCAAAATCATTAAAATGCTCGGTGTCCACTGTAAACAAAATGATAAACGTTGATTTAAATCATGGTTATTTTAAGTACGTGGTTCAAAGAATCGAAAGAAAGTTTTTCTAAGGGATTCATGATTGTTGCTGGTTTTTCTTATAATGGCAAGTTAAAAATAAAGAGAGTGGAAAAAAATGTCAAGATTAACTCCGAATGCTATCAGGAACATATTTTATCGCCAATTTTTCTGAATGAAATACCATCGCTTTACCCACAGTGCCATCAATCTGTGAGAGTCCATCAGGACAAAGCTAGCAGTCACACATCAAAATCCACTGTAAATTTCCTAAAAGAAATGGAACAAAAAACTGGTATCAAGGCCATACCCTTCACTGATATCCCTACTAAATCTCCCGATGTATCACCTATGGATTTTTGTGCTTTCGGACTTTTAAAATCCGCATTATCCAAACGTCGTCCCAAAACCATTACAGGACTCTGGAAAGCTGTTCAGGAGGAATGGGATAGAATACCTCTTCTGACACTTCAAAAGGCATTATTATCCTGGAAATTGCGGTGTCGAAAGATAGTTCAGAATAAGGGATGTCAAATAGAACATTTAAAACACAAGAATTTTATGTAATTTTGTTTTGTGAATACATTATACATCATCTAAAAAATGTGTGAATAGCCTCTGTATATATATATATATATATATATATATATATATATATATATATATATATATATATATATATATATATATATGTATGTATATATATATATATATATATATATATATATATATATATGTATATATATATATATATATATATATATATATATATATATATATATATATATATATATGTATGTATATATATATATATATATATATATATATATGTATATATATATATATATATATATATATATATATATATATATATATATATATATATATATATATATATATATATATATATATATATATACTAGCTGAAAACCCGCACTTCGCTACGGAGTACATTCAAAGTAAAAACATCGGTGAATGTATGCAATTAATGCCAATATATATATAATAAATACGACGATCAATGTATATAATTGATGTAAAATATATATATATTTATAAAAAAATCGTAAGGGATATTTTTATAGACAAAATAATGTAGAAGAAGATATTCAAATTAAATCTAATATAAAGAATACTAAAGAATATAGTACAGTTAATATAGTACAGTTTCTAGAACATTTCTTTTACAGTATTTTAATATTTTTTTGGATAATGTCCAATCGTCTGCCGCATTAGCAAGAAAAAAAAATTATTTTTTGTCTATTTAGTTTTTATGCACGTGACGATAAATTTATTTAAAGTACCAGAAAAAGAAATCACGTGATCAGCATTTAATAAATTAAATTCTAAAAATTAATCTTTAAAAATTCACCAAAAATCAGGAAATGAAGGTAAAGATTCGAAAAAGATTTCATTTTAAAGGAATTTTTGTGATCTTTCTCGTGATATAAATTTTATAACCCTCAAATTGTTATTTTAAATGCAAACTTAAAAAAAGTAAAAAAAACAGCTTAAAAATTTAATTTAAAAAAATCTAAGAAGAATTTTTCAAAAATCTCTCTTAGTGCACCCCTACACTATAAGAAGAATCGCCATGCAAAATTTCAGCCCTTTAGGTCCAGCGGTTTGGTCTGTGCGTTGTATGTCAGTCAGTCAGTGAATGAATGAATGAATGAATGAATGAATGAGTCAGTTACGGAACTGTTTTATATATATAGATATATATATATATACATACATATATATATATACTTATATTTATAAAAAAATCGTAAGGGATATTTTTATAGACAAAATAATGTAGAAGAAAATATTCAAATTAAATGTAATAGGACATATTAAAGAATATAGTACAGTTTGAGGAACATAATATCTTTTATTGTACTTTAATATTTTTTTGGATAATGTCCAATCGTCTGCCGCATTACCAAGAAAAAAAAATTTGTATATTTAGTTGTTATGCGCGTGACGATAAATTTATTTAAAGTACCAGAAAAAGAAATCACGTGATCAGCATTTAATAAATTAAATTCTAAAATTTATCTTTAAAAATTCACCACAAATCAGAAAATGGAGGTAAAGATTCGAAAACGATCTCATTTTAAAGGAATTTTTATGATCTTTTTCGTGATATATATTTCATAACCCTCAATTTATTATTTTAAATGCAAACTTAAAAAAGTTACTAAAACAGCTTAAAAATTTAAATTTTAAAAAATCTAAGAGGAATTTTTCAAAAATCTTTCTTAGTTCATCCCTACACTATAAGAAGAATCGCCATGCAAAATTTCAGCCCTTTAGGTCCAGTTGTTTGGTCTGTGCGTTGTATGTCAGTCAGTGAGTCAGTCTGTTACGGAACTGTTATATATATATATATATATATATATATATATATATATATATATATATATATATATATATATATATATATATATACAGTGGAATCTCGATCTATCGATTTCCAAGGGACCGATTGAAATGAACGATAAATGCGGGAAAACGATACATGCGGAAACATAACAAAGCAATATGATCATTGGGACTGCATAAAAGGAACGACACATACGGAAAAACGATAGATCCGAAAACGATCGATCGAGATTCCACTGTATATATATATATATATATATATATATATATATATATATATATATATATATAGTCGGTGGTCTGTAAAAAGGGCGAATATGTATAGATATGTACATAACTATTCGCCCTTTTACAGAACACCGACGATATATGTATATGAGAATAGGAAAAAACTTGATTACATATATTCAAGTTTTCATAAATTTCAATGAATTGTGCTATACTTTAAACATTTGAAACTCCAATCTAAGAACGAATGCATCATCTGGATGACAACTATAAATAGGTAGTTTTAAACCAATAATGTTACATAGATTTAAATTGAGGGAAACATGGAAGTGCGACATTTGAAGCAAGACAATTACAATATTTCCTTCTCCCAAAATACTTCATAATCTCCTATTTTTAGAATCTCTAGACCAGGGGTGGACAACCTCTTAGAAATATTATTTCAGATAATGCTGGAGTTCGGTGGGCACCACTGGATGAAGAAGAGGACGGGGGGGGGGGGGTTAATATTCAAACATGCAATTTTTTTTAAGTCTAATGCTGCGGAGGCCCTTGTCGTTACCTTTTGTTATTCACCGCTATTTTACTGGCTACTTTATTATGGGAGCACCAAGTAGGTGAGCCAGCATTGCTACCTATGAGGGGGACGACACAGAAACAACCAATTCGGGACTTGAACCCAAGCCCACTGCGTGGCAGCTCAGAACGCTAACCACTACACCATGTGTGCGGCGCATACACAGGCAATTTAACTTATTTGCCACATTACAACGAGTTGGCTGCAGATTTGCAATGTCCAGATTTGGAGAATTCTACAAATCGGAGGCATTCTTGACGTTTTTTAAATAATCCTTTCTCTCATACAGAGGACGATATGAATAATAAAATCACAACATATTTTGAAATTTCCAATAAGGAGGATTTAGAATTGGAAATTTAAAATATAAGAAATGACATTGAATTAAAATCACATCATAACGAAGAAAAATTCTGTAATTTATTGAAGGAATAGCGTCCCATTATTGAGAAAAGGTGATCTGAAATGGAACTCTCTTTGAGCATCGACATATGCTTGTGAATCTTTATTATCCAATATGAAATACTTAAAATCGAAGTACCGATAAGCCTCACTGACACTCATTTGGGCCAATGCCTGAGAACAGGCAATGCAACTTATGTGCCACATTACAACGAGTTGGCTGCAGATTTGCAATGTCCAAAATCGCATTAATTATCAATTTTAAGATTGTTTGTTTAAATTTAAATTTTTCATACATAAATTCAAGTTTTAATTTAAACAAAACAATCTTAAAATTGATAATTAATGCTATTTTGGACACTGCAAATCTGCGGCCAACTCGTTGTAATGTGGCACATAAGTTGCATTGCCTGTTCTCAGGCATTGGCCCAAATGAGTGTCAGTGAGGCTTATCGGTACTTCGATTTTAAGTATTTCATATTGGATAATAAAGATTCACAAGCATATGTCGATGGTCAAAGAGAGTTCCATTTCAGATCACCTTTTCTCAACAATGGGACGCTATTCCTTCACTAAATTACAGAATTGTTCTTCGTTATGATGTGATTTCAATTCAATGTCATTTCTTATATTTTAAATTTCCAATTCTAAATCCTCCTTATTGGAAATATCAAAATATGTTGTGAATTTATTATTCACATCGTCCTCTGTATGAGAGAAAGGATTATTTAAAAAACGTCACGAATGCCTCCGATTTGTAGAATTCTTCAAATCT
This sequence comes from Dolomedes plantarius, assembly GCA_907164885.2. Lineage (NCBI taxonomy): Eukaryota > Metazoa > Arthropoda > Arachnida > Araneae > Dolomedidae > Dolomedes > Dolomedes plantarius. The sequence continues at coordinate 157,678,893 of OU015494.1, read as the reverse complement.
GGTATTAAATTCTTCCAATAAGGAATCAAAATGTTTGTCAAACTAATAGGTTGTAACATTTCCATTGCAATAATTTTCTATCACCATTTTTAAATTTGGGAAATGTTATAAATTATTTTTCTCCGTATGCGATTTCCAGAGTGCCAATTTAGCTTTAAATGCATTTATTGTACTTATCATAGAGACAAGGGGAGAGCAACGCTGTCGGGAGATCATGCTGGTTAGTTTTTGATTTTTACGGTTTTACGATTTTGAATTTTTTTACTAAAATTATTCATTACAACTACGAGCGTTTGCTGTTCAAATATCTAAAAATTTTCGATATTTGAACGGCGGGCACTTGAAAATTGTTTTCGCGGGCACCGCGTTGTCAATCTCTGCTCTAGACTATTATTCTTTTTTTTCCATTTTATTTCCAATTCAATCTTTATTTAATGCAAGATGCAATAAGAGTTCTTATAACTCAATTCAGAGAGATTTTAAATCTCTCGGTTTGTGGCAGTTAAGCTCATAAGGACTAACTTCCAAGACCATGAACTGACTTCCCCCCCCCCCTTTTTTTAACAATTCTAGGATGTTGGCCTTGCGTATATTTTTCCCTCTGACAATTATTCTCAAATTATTTGCACCATCAACATAAACCATATTCATATAACTTTCGAAATTATTTATATCGGTTTGTTGGAAAACAAACATCGTCGTGGTAGGGTATCAAAACCGGTTCTTCTCACTATTAAACGGATGCTTTCCTGACTGAGTTAGCCTGGGAGTGGAACTGTTTATTAATTTTCGCTTTCCTGATAATTCAATAATGTACGTAAGAGAAATGTGAACAATGTCGATTCTAGTGTTAGCTGAGTAAATAAAATTTTAGTTGAATGGACGAACGCTTTCATTTTAGTCTTCATCAGCACATTTTTCCTGCTTGTTAGGCATTTTTATATGGAGAAAACATCTCACTTCGCTGCCCTAAACAAATAAATTTTTTTTTAAATTCTGGAATTTGTTTTATTATTTGTAATGAAAATAACTTTTTTTTATTTAAAACGTACATTTTAAATCTAAAAATAATCTTAAGCTATTTGGCAACATCAAAAAGAAGTTTATATAAATAAACAAGAACATTCCGCAAACCAAGCTAATCCCTTTATAAATCATATACAATGCATGGGGATCACAGTTTTAATCTTACACTTTTAACGAATATTACCTTCTAAGCTATCAACTCCTAATTAAAAAATGCTTGCGTATCACACACATAGCAGATTCACACGAGAAAAAAAAATTCAAAATATTTCATGTGTTTAACGGTGAGGGGAGAAGTTCTTGCAGTGAAATTCAATATTTAACTTGAGTCTTTCCCCCATAGTACCAGACCCAACAGGAAAGTAATCTTCGTTCATTAAATTCAACACCTCATTTCATCTATAACTTAAAATATCTCTATTAAATGTCGACAGTTTGTGACTAAAAAAGAAAAAAACCAAGGGTTTGAAAGTTTTTTTGGGGGGTCCTTTTAAAATTTATTTTTACAGCAAAATAATGTGCGTCATTTTTATTCATTTTTAAATCGCCCATAAGAATTATAAACCCATAGATGACTATGTTAATTATATTCATTACTTATAAATATTCACTATACTTTTACACAACATTTGTAAAAATCGCTCGTGAAGTTTTCATTTTACTATTTCATTTTACTATTTCAGATATATTCCTTTAAAAGCATAATACTCCCATTTATTTTGTCGCTTGGCTAAAAGTTTGATTAACAAACTAGGGAAATGGCTAATATACCTTCCTCGCACACGTCAAGGGTGTATAAAAGGGGAGGAAAGACACCTATAATATGAAGGTAACCATTAACAGTTAGTACACGAAATGAGCAAAATTCTTGCTACGTACTATTTCATGATATTCAGCTGTCATACAAACAATGTCTTATATTTTGGAGGAAATTGATGCTTTTAATAATTCCTGCTTGCTCCAATTTATATATATATATATATATATATATATATATATATATATATATATATATATATATATATATATATATATATATATATATATATATATATATATATATATATATATATATATATATATATATATAAAGTTGAAACTGAAATCCAAGACATAAAGGTAAATCAAAACATGATGACCAGGGAAAAAAAAGTTTAATGGTAATATCTCTTTGTCAGTAGTGTCGGCATTATCATTTTATGGAAGTATTTTTTTCCAAAAGTTGGGCTGATCAAATATAAACAACTTGGCACTTGACAGTCCTTCAATAAATGGAAGTAAAAATGTAACCGAAACAACAAATGAAACAATTTACTTGTCGCAAGGTTATATGGCTAGGTCACAGTAAAGAAGACAGTAGAAAGAGATTAAACGTGGAGCATATATTTCCTCACCATTGCTTAGAGATATTTTATAAATTAGCTTATTGTTATTAAAAACCAAAATATTTACTAATATGACATTATTATGCATTTTGGGAAATAACTTTTAATAATTTGTATTTATATAAAAATTAATAACAACTTGCTCTTTTAATTTTTACTATTATATTTAATAATTTGTTAATATTTATCGAATTTATTTGACTTAGATTACCGAATAGCTTGGAATTTTTTCTTATCTATTAATGTTAAACTTTTATTTAGTTGGCATATAATACACACAAGAAAGACATTTTCATACCCAAGAATGATTTATGAAACTCCAATACATTACGAATGCACCTTTTCTCCACACTAGCCTAAGCATGCAAGTGCATGACTTTTATCACTCTACCTAAATGCGTCATAAGTGAAAAATATAAAAGCAATACTAAATTTACAGGGAAAAATTTCCTTTTACTAGCAAAGAACTTTTTCATTCATTCCCTACTTGTGCAAAATGTACACCCCACGTTCAATAACTCTACTGGTTTATTAACTTACTACTTCAATACTCTAATGGACATCTTCTGGTTCCAAATTTTCCCATAGATTGTGTTTTGACTATCCTAGATGAAAAGAGAAACAAACACATGAGTGCAGTTTTGGAGGACAACAGCTATATCTATAGAGGAAAACACCTGTATCGTGAGAAAAGTTACAATAAAATTGTCTTTCACAAATTGTCTTTCACAATTCCCATTTTTCAAATTTACTATTATAGTGCGCAGGACAAATGTTATACAAAATTTACTTCCTTTTAGCCTGCCTTCCTTGCGCCAGGCATTTTAATGCAAAAATCTAAGTTTATTTCTTGAAAACATAATAAAATACGCGATTACATTCGCATACTTTTTCTTTTTGGTTCTATTTTACTAAATGTTTTGTAAAAGTTGAATTTTATGGACAAAAGTTTTAGCTTGTGTTGTTTTAAGTAAATGAAATAAAAATTATTCGAAATGCAGGCATATATATTATTTACATGTGATATTACATACATATATATGTGTAATAATTATAATACAATATCATAGTTTAATATAAAATTTAAAAAAATTATAATATATAATTTCTCACATTTAAATAAATTGATAATTAAAAATGCCAGATATGTTACTGAATATTTTGAATGCTTTTATCCATTAAAAAAAAGCTATATATTACTAGAAATGAAACACAAACTACGTGATGCTTTGCTTTATGTCTGCTTTCGAGGTGGAGAGGTATTGGAATGATAAAATTTTGATGGTGGGACATTGACTTTGTTAAACTATTATTCCAATTTTCCTGTTTTGTATCTGGCGTATTATATTTTTGTCGAACTGTGAAATTTTTTCTAAGCCACTGGAAGTAAAAAAAACCCACTATATTGAAAGTTGTTAATTTACCCATGAACTATACATATGTAATAAGCTCTCTAGGGGAATTGAATTGCTGTGAAATTATAAATTTTGGGGACACCCCATCTTCAATTTATTTTCATTATGAGAGAGGATTTTTTAATAACCCCAGAATTTAAGTTTTAAACTTTAAGCAAAGGTTACTTTAGCTTTGTGTAGTTAAACCTAACATAAGTAATTTCAAACAATTAGAACTGTAATTATAAAATACGTCTTGAAACATCTTCACGTGCTAAGACGAGCTATTGTGAATCACATCAGAGAATGGAGACTAATTTGAGGTCTTAGAGACTATCTTATAGACTGATTCAGTTCAAGTACGTAAGCAGATCAGTTGTTGCATGTGATGTCCTCGGAAACAGATTAATCATTGACATGTTTGACTTGTTAAGGATGAGCCTTATTCGCCCCTGTTATTGTTACTATTATCATAAACGAGGAAGGAAAATGAATATCCTCATATAAAATATCATTTTGGTATCATGATAATCAAAACTTTTTCAATGGTTAAAGAGTCATTCGATGATTTCTCATAGTCCCTCTTTTCCGACTCAAAAATGTTATGAACTCATTACTTGGAATCTGTCTACGTCTCTGTCTACACGAGCTCAAGAGCGCAAAAAGGTCACTTTATGTAGATATATACTTTTAAAAAATCTTTTCTAAAACCGTTTGAAAAAATGTTACAAATTTGTTGATCGTGTCCCACTTACCTTGTAAAACTCTCCAAGGATATACTCGAGCTTTGTAGATGTTGAAATTAGATGTTTTTTTACCATCCTTATTCGGGTTATTGAGAATTACAGACTCCCTAACATCAAGGTGCAACAAAACGAATAACATGAAGCAAGCTTCTAAACGTCTTTTAACTCTGCTTTTTTTCTTTCTTATTCAGAAAAACAAACTTCGAGTGGAAAAAGTTTTGAGTTCAATGCAATGGTGTCAGTGTATTTTCTCAAAAAAATCCTCTCTTAACTGCCCAAAGTGTTTTAAACCATTATCCTATTATAAAACTTTAGTATAATTGAAAAATACAAATCCTGCATCCAGGTTTATAAGTTTACTCAGTACGCATAATAAAGAATATTTAGTTGTTCGACTCAATAGCATAAATTTCATTGTTGATTCATTACGACTTTTAAAGCTGAAAGAATAAGCGTTTTTATGAAGTGCTACCATGTCATATCTGCAATTATATTTTTTTGTTCAATTTTAGATTCCAGAGTATATGTTATTAAGCAGAAAAAAATTATTAAAATTATTTTTCAGGCCTCTAACAGGTTGTACTATGAGTTTACTAGGAAATATGGGGTCAAAATAGAATTAAAGTCGAAGAGTTAAAATGATAAAGGGAGAAAAATTGAATACTGCAATCTAAGTTAATATTGTTGTAATGTCCAATATTTAAGTCTGAAATTCTTTCTAAGGCATTCCATTGCCACTTAAAACCCTCAAATTATACATGTTACAACGGATAATAGTTATATTTCTAAAATTAAGTTACTAAATCTGTGTTAATATAACTACAAAAATTATATAATTTAATTTTACACTTAAACTGTCCTAATCTATAAACTGTTAAGAAATGTACTGCTTTTAAATTATTCGGAACAATGACTTATTAAATTTTAAAGATTTTTTATTATAAATTAGTTTTTAAAAATTAAAGATTATAAATAATTATTCTTACCGCTATTGTTTTCTAAAATTGCATTAAATATCTTACGAGGGAAAAAAACTCTACTGATACCCGTTGTTTCACTCCTAGATTCTGAATTCTATATCTAAATATTCGAAAATGTATAAAGCTTAGAACAGCTAAACTTTTTTAATGCTCTGTACTAAACTTTATCTTTGTTAGCCATGCGTAGAATTGGTTCATAACGTGTCAGAATTTCTTAGAATTATAACTTACGATATCTCGACGATAGTTGAACTATGATAAGAATATTAGAGTAGAGAGTAGAAGTAAGTTGCTATTTAACAACACCATAAATTTTAAGAATTTATGGGGCATGAAATGCAAAATAGTGCATAAAATATTTAGCTTCTGCTCATCAATTTTTTTTCCTTTGAGAAATGTGGAGAATGGTCTTTAAGGGGTCAGACTGGGGCGATGTTGTTGACGCTTACGTTTAGTGTCTGGGGTAGTATACAATAATTTAAACCATTTTTTGATTCTTTGCACATAGTTTGTTGACATTTTTTTGACATTTCCATGAAATTTACAAGGTGTCTGAAAATTTATTGATAGTAAAGTACTAGGCTGCACTTTGTGGGTTAAACCTTCAATTTAAGTTCATTAAACGAGGGATCTTTTTTCTTTTAAATATACAACCAAGGAATTACAAAATATTTTGCAAGATAATTTAGTTTATTAAAAAGTATCATACGTAATTTCAAAGTATCATGTTTTGTTAATACGTGTTCTAACTGTAATAACAGAGTTCATTGAAAAGTGTTTTACAAGTAATGTTCATAGAAAACACATTCTTGGACACCCTGAAAATCTAAGTATTAACACCACTTTGTTCCTTAATGTTACAAAGCTATTCCTTTTCATTAATTTTCATTTATCTAAGTATAAATTATCATAATCCAATTGTATTTTAAACAGTATGTCGTTATGAATTTGAAAATATTTATGTACTGGAGTTCAACCATATATTCTGAAATAAACCGATGTAAGAACTTGATTTCTTATAAATATTTGTTACTTTTGATAAGGGGATTAAGTAGTTAATTACATCAGACGAGGTTCACTGTAGCTATATGAAGTCCTACCCTTTATTATATTTGCCTTTAGTAGGTTTTTTACAAGGTTTCTTAACGTATCACTCCTATCATTAAACCATTCATTGTTTTCCATCAATGCGATGGAAATACGACGGGGTTTCTCTGAGACAAATTTATCTCATGCTGTAGATTGGTATATAGGATTTCATTTATCAATTCCGTTATCCCGAGGAATTTCAATCCGCGAATATTGTTGGTTACTTCAGTATGGGAACACCCAGTAGCTGAATCAGTGTTACTTTCTATAAATGGAAAACTCGAGAATTTCCACGTTGTGGACGGAATCCAAACCATGTGGAGGTCTAACTAACCACAAAATAATATAAGTGGAGATCAAATGGTTCTCTGTAATGCAAAATATCCTTAATTTTTTCCATCCATACTGCCTTAAATTTTGTTACTAACCTATTATTTGTTTCATTTCCTAACACAATTTTCTCAATTTTTTTTCTCATTTAACTCCGACCAGTAGCGTGTGAACGAACGTAGAAAACCAGTGTGGGGAAAATATAGGAATGATGTTCCATGATACAGGATCGGATAACATACTCTCCCGACTACAAAGATCTCAATAAGTCTAGGAACTGAATATTCTGCGATATCCGCTTCCACATCTGAAGAAAGTGTCTAGTGAATGAGACTAGCTGAGACGATGACCGTCAACGACGAATCAGGACAATGACCAGAAAAGAGAAAAATAGCTAGCCAATACGGTGCAAGCTATTTATTAGACAGGGGTGAGGGGGCGAGAGGTTAAGTACTGTTGTCCTAGGTTACAAGCTATAAGTTTGGTAGTAAAAAAAAAAATTGTCGTATTAGTGTCAAGTGTTTAAAAATTGTTTTAGCTTAGACTTTGGTATTGCTTTTACACCAAAATCTAATTTTGTTAGGTAGTACTGAACAAAGATAGTCTATCGTTTCATAGTACGAAAAATGTATGTATTCTTAATTTCTTTAAATTTTGTTGATAAAACAAAGAGTCCATCATTTTGAAATTTAAACAATGCCATCAAGATTGACTTCAAGAAAGACTTCTTTCAATCTCTGAAATACTATGCACTTCATTTTTTAGTATTTACTATGTTTCAGTTGTTAATAGTTAATTCATTGTTCAGGGGTGATAAAACCTAAACTTCATAAAGAAAAATTAAAGTTCCCTTAAAAGTTAGTATTTAACTGCATGTATCACACTTCTTGCTTTTCCTACATCAGAGTCATTTTAACTAACACACAAGAAAGACAGTTTTCGATAGTACTTTTACTTAATTTTTACCCGAAAAACAATCTCATTACCTAAAAACTCTCTCAACTGGGTATTAGTTTTACCAGGAAAATACTTGTTTTGAGGACACCCTTTTAAACAGGAAAAAAATCAGAAGGAAATTTAAAAAAAAAAGAATGTTACATTAACTTCAAGTGTAACGTTATACGGTATTAGCCACTAAAGGAACTAATATAATAACTTGCAAGCAGTTTTTCAATGATATTTTCCGACAAATCAGTGTCACAACGTTGGCAGGTAACGCGTCAGCCTTGAGTACAACCAGGATAATCCCTGAACTCTTGCGCGAGAAATATAACCAGAAAAAATGGTTTTTTTCTGCCTATCGTTTATGCGTTGTCACTGGTTAAAATGTGAACAATATAGAAACATTAATTTTTTTTTTGCATCCAATTCTCTTTACTTGACGCTTCTGCGCTTTTGTTCAACTTTTCTAATTCACATATTTAGTTCATAAAGTTTCATATTTCCTGATATTCATTGTAAGGGAATTCTTAGTCAATTACTTATGCAAATAATTTAACTTGTGTCAGCTCGTGTTCTAAAATGGCTCACCATTTTGTTCTCTCTTAAAAATTAATGTTCCGTTTTCAGAGAACTCTAGTTCTTTTTCAGTCGATTTTATTTAAAGTGGGAGTTTCGCCACTTGAGTTCAGTTCACTCATCTGTAAAGTTGAAAATCAAATGCTGTTTTGAATTTAGGTGCTATATAATTTTAACTTAGTGTTGAGTATAGGTATTGAATTAAAAGGCGAAAAATGACTGTTGTTGAGTTGGAAATTTTCCAGTCATGAAATAAAAGAAATGAAATCGGCTTATTCTTTTATATTGTGCAACTAAACTGAAGATGAGTTTATTTGTTTTAATAGCTATTTCTCTCATCACCGTTCTGAAAACTCTTTAGGTCTCCATTTATATTAGAGGCTTAATGTTATCATGGAATTTGACAAAAGGTTAGTATTAACTCTAGATGGATGTCACAAAACGTTATATGACACGGAACAACATAATAGAACTCCATTAAAAATCGGTTTCATGCAGTAAATAAAGATCATCTCCATGGAAATAATTTAGTTATCTCTTAGAGTACGTATTTTGTCAATTTTTTTAAGGTGGTAGTATAGAAAGATCCATTTCTAATGTGCAGGCAACAACTGAATACCTATTAAAATAAGATGTTCTGATTTAAGAAGCTGCGCAACCTCGTGTTGGAGAAATTTATCAGCCTTAAATACACTTATAAGGCAGTCAATTATAATAACACCCACACAAAAAAAATCCATAAATACCTCCCACAGCCCAATTATTTGAGGGAAAAAGATCGTATAGTTCTCAATTTCACTGCTTTTCCCACGATGTCATAACATTTAACAGCAACAGACTTGGTCATAAATTCTATTGATACAGAATCAGCAAGACGACGCAAGTCCCACATTAGTCATTCTTGGTTGACAATTTTATTTACTTAAAAATTTATGGTTAGTGACACAGTAATTTACTGTAAACAAACAGCCGTTCGTATATATAAAGGATTCAACAGCTGAACGTTATTTGATTCTCTATTGTCGAATGATGAATAACTGAAAACATTTATGATTCTCTGTTTTACTAGAAAAAAATGTAAGAGAAAGCGTTTAAATTTAAAAAAAAAATTGTCGTACAGCAAGATGGGCTGATTTTCAACTAATTTCAAAAGGACAAACTCTGGACACTTCAAATTATAAAGTTCAAACTGGGAATTAAAAGTAAGTTACTTAACAGTAACATGAATTTGTCTATCACTCCAGTACCATTCCTGCGACTATCTTTCGATTAAACTCATGTAAAAGGGAGGGGAAAATCCCATTTCTCTTCTCATGTTGACGTTTTCTTACAACTCACAAATGAATATAAATAAATATATATAATAAACCATGTAGAGATTAGTAAAATGAGCAAATAGTTTAGTTCATTTTATTTGAATATCCACATTGGAACATAATGGAATTTATCTAGTTTCTACCACTTGAGATGTTCGTTGTTCAGTGAAGTACGGCTAGTAACAGATCTATAACCTCTTGAGGGCAGTAAGTAGATATCGTGATACATGATATTTATATGTATATCGCCTAGACATATCAATTCGCAAGCACGTGTGGGTTATAATTTTGATGTCAGCACTTCTATTGTAAAAGAAGGAAGTAAAACTCTGCTCGTCCAAGAAAATGTGTACGTCAGTAAATCTTTTTTTCGTCTATTTATCTTGTCGCTTTACATACTTCCTTACATTTTTTCCCTATAAACGAATAAAGGATAAACATCTATTACCGTATTTTATTTAAAGTTATACAACACAAATTCCTCTTGACAGAGTTGCGTTGTCATACATTAATCTCCATATTTGGATCTTTATATTTCCTGATCATAGTAATTTGAAAAATATCATTATAAATATTTCGTGAGTTTAATAACAGTTACATATCTTCTTTGCACATATCAAAACATGAGATTAAGTTTACTCTCGTTAATATGTCAAGCAAATCTAGTATTTGCCCAGTTTCTTTGCAATAAATATTACGAAAGAACATTTATGTTTTTGTAACTGCAAAACTCTTCATTTTCATTTCGCCTTATTGAATTTAAGAGCACAAACATAAAAATTTGTTCTTTAAAATTCAGGAAATCTAAAAATATTAAAAATAATTCTGAAATAAAGATAGACAAGTTAACTTCGATGTTATTAATACAATACATGGACATTATTTAGTTACCGCTGTAATATATCAGAAATCCGCAAGCATGAATGATCAATTGGCCAAGGAGTTTTGAAAATCCTTATAATTTGAGTTTTACTGCCGATCATAAAAAAATTTCCCGGTATTTAATTTTTTTAAAAAAGATACTAGACTGTGCCGAAAAGTAAAATAAATTGTGATTCCAAAGAATAATTAAAAAAATTTAACTTTTTCTAAGGTTAATTAATTTTTTTAATATTTTCTCTGATAAATTTCATACGTGTAAAACATTAAGAAAATTTTTCAACCCTCTGTTCTTAACATTTTTAACTAATCGGTTTTCATGATGTATTTTTATTTTTGAGATATTTATATTGAGAAATATTTCATTCACAATAAGGATAGTTAATATTTTTCAATATTTTACCTTAAACAAACGCATGCATTTAAAACAACATTTTAAGAAACATTTAGAGCTCAACAAATGATTTATGTCTCTTCTGTAATTTTAGATGTTAAAAAAAATATTAGGTTTATACTTAAAATGTTTTTCATAGTATATAGATATAAAGTATTAGAAATGAATGGCGAAGTTTTTTATTTACTTTTAAACAGCCAGAAGGCAGAATTACATTTTAAAAATAACTTCTTTCTTATTTTAATATTCTATATGCGATTAATAAACTTCGGTCTATAAGAATGGTAATTTTCTTTTTCCTACGTATATAGTAGGAAAACACACATTGTTTTCGAAAATCCTATTTCAATTATCATAAAATCTGAAAACGCAAATGAAGTTTTGATCGTACTAAATAAAATTGGGCTTAAAATATCTACTTTTATTCCAGGTTAGTGTCGATTGTAATGTGGTGATATTTACGATGATAAAAATGTTTGCAAGGCATTGTTTATAATTATGTTATTTGAATTAAAGCTCAAAATTTCTGGCGTTTTATTTCGAAGATTCTATTGCATGCTTGATATAAATTTTAACTCATGTTTGAAATTTGTTAATTCCTTTCACCTTTTACATTTAAACAAAATTCAGTGTGATTGCAACAATCTGGTTGTACATGAATTCTAATTCAAAAAATGCCATTATATATTTCATGAAATAATTTGACTTAATATTTATTACTAAACAATGTCAAACCGGGGGACACATAAACTTTTTACATAACCCGCAGTTATTATTAAGTTAATATTTACTGTCTGTCTAAAAGGTACTCATTTTAGGAATATAATACAACTTTGATTTTTGTTTACTATGGGGAAATACATTGGGCTCGAGGTCTGTATTGAAATTAGGCATATTTTTTATTGCTTTAATAACTCGTCGACAAGCATACAAGGAGACAAGCATACTGCACAGGATTTTTGTAAACTATCAATTCATTATCGAAGGAACAATCTCTTTACTTTCAATCTATGTAAAATACTTTATTAATTATGAATGAGAAATCAAAAGATTCGCTCATAAAAGTAAAGTAATTAAAAAATTATAAAAAAAACGAAATTAATGAAAATGGCAAGTTAATAAACTGTTTGTCAAAGAATTAAATGTAATAAGAATTTGTATACCAATGATTGTAAATTGTTACATTTTATATGTGATCCGTTAGCACGCTAGATGTTAATCACAACATAGAATTACAACAACTTATGTGTATGCGTCTTTATAAATCTCTCTCTCTCTCTCTCTCTCTCTTACACACACACTCACACATACTGGATATATACAATTAAATCTCCAGCACAACCATTTGTTGATTGAAGTTACATTATATGTGATTTAAAATTGATATGATTTTGTAATTGTAAACTTATTTATAATCGCAAAAGTCAAAATTTAAATAAATAAATAAATAAATAAATAAATATCCCTTTTTATATGTTAACGAATTTCTGGTTCTCGAAGACCAAAAGCCCTTTTTTAGTGCATTTGTTCTAAATATTTTTCTCCTTTTGGAAATACTACATTTTTGAAAAGAAAAGAAAATAAGTAAAATTCTCTCATACCTTAAAAAAAAGAAAGAACACTCAGCTTGCATTTATACTATATATATATATATATATATATATGTCTGTGTGTGTGTGTTTATGTGTAGAGTCATGTTACCGTTCTTATCCTTGAAATGCATATCTCTTGTTTTAAAATATAGAATTTTCAGCAACCATTTTTAAGAATCTGAAATTAGGATAGTAAAAGAGGTGTGAGTAAAGTCTTCAAACATTCTTTCAACTTTTTAAAATATTCTCCAGAATTCTCTCAGTAATAGAAATCCGAGATATGTACATGCGCTTATGAACTTCTATTTCATCTTCAAAACTTTTTTTTAAACAAGATAATTTTTTTTTCGGAAATTCAGTGTTATTTAGGGTATGATTGTTGATATAAAAATGAGCTTTATATAGTAATATTAATAATATTTTTATCCTTTTTGGTCATGTTTAACAGAGCCTTCTAAGTTTCGAAATGTCATGATATTGAATATTTTGCTGGAGAGTTTATTTTATTCTTTTTAAACATATTATTAGTTTAAGTTTTATAAAATATTTTTGATAAAACATAGGCGAATTTACACATTATTACTCAAAACTTCTTTTGAAACAAGAGAATTTTATTTAGAAATTTAGTGTTATTTAGGGTATGATTGTTGATATAAAAAAGAGCTTTATATAGTAATATTAATAATATTTTAATTTTTTGTGGCCATGTTTAACAGAGCCTTCTAGGTTTCGAAATGTCATGTTAATAAATGTATTGCTGGAGAGTTTATTTTATTCTTTTCAAACCTATTATTATCTTAAGTTTTATCAAATGTTTTTGATAAAACATAGGTAGATTTACACATTATTATATAAATTACTACCTTATTTTACATTCAGTTTTTCATCTAGCGTTTCTCAACCTTAAAGTATTCAAAATCCTAGTCTAATCATCCATCTTAAAGAAAAAGCACTTAATGCATAATATTACGCAGTACTTGCAGCGATGTTAAGGTGCTTTATATGTTCTTCAAAGGAGTTAACATTTTAAATTTTATAAAGACGCAAGTGCGTATAATTATTGTAAAGATTTAATAAATCAAATTATTGTACATAAAATTATTAAAAAAAAGACTCGAAAACTTACCTACCTTCCAAAATAAACTGTATTCTCGTTTCATTTCGCTTTGAGTCCTAGAATTTTAGGGGAGATGATGTCGAAAACCAAATACTAACACTGAATCTCAAGATATCAGTTCACGGAAGGAGGGTATTTACCCCCTTCTAACCAGCCCGTTTCTCAGGGCCAATGCCCCTGATGCACCCCTTTGTGCAACAGGACTTTCACCCCTGGGTCTGCGTTCCCTCGCTGTCGGTTTCAGGTTTTTTTCAATCCCGTATTTCCGCCTATACAGGTAAAAAGGGAAACCGAGAGTTGGAAATTTTCAACTTAGTTCAATCGCAAAGGTAGAGGAAGAAAGGGTTTCGATGAAGTCTATGAACTTTAAGGGAGAGTTATTGAACTTATGGGGAAATCTAAAATTTATATAACTCAGAGGGTGAGATTATTCCGGAATCTAAATGTCATTCACACCGAACGCATACACATACGTATGAAGGAATGCATTTGTATAGCATTTAAAATACTTGCAAAATGTCATTTAAAAGTAATTTAAAGTTAACTCATGAAAAATGTTTGCCCTTAGTTTTAACTTTCAAGTAAAAGTTTTGCTGTCATTGATCTAAGAAAAGTGTGAAATGAGTAAATTTAAAATAACTGCAGAACATTTTTATTGACTGGAGCGCAAAAATAATCTGAAGTGTTTTAGAATTATTTATTGTTGTTGTTGTTGTTTCTAATCCTCTGACATCCGAATCAAATTCAGACTCCGAATTAATGGTTATATACTCAGATTGATGGGAATTTAACTGGTCAGAGGTTCTATCTATAGAAAATATATAAATGTCCGATATGGAGAAACTATGTATTCTGAGCCATCTAAAACGGGAATCCTCAAGGTTCAGTTACAAGTTCTATTTTATTAGCATGTACCCGTAAAACCCCCAAGAATTGCCTTTATGTTGCTTTGAATCAGACTTTAAGGCGTTTGGACTTGCTTAGTGTTGACAGTAACATGACAGTAACCTTACAGTTTCTTACTGTCAATGAGTAACCCTGAGCCTTTTTTATATCGTTTATCCTTCATTGAATTCAAAGACAGCTCTTAAATATATGGACTTCACTTTAGCCTCATTGTTAAGTGTACCTGTCTATCATGTTGAGATTGAGGGAGTCTAGGACTAAATGGGAATACAGAAGGATTATTTCTATCGCTGCTTATAGTATATAAAGTTATATCAATTTAAGTTTTATTGACATTGTCACATCAGTTTCAGAAACTATGGTAAATCCACTTGCAATTGGGTGAAATCTAGCAATGAATTTGATAATAGAAACATTTAAGTCTATACCGGTTTTAGTCTTGCTGGTACTCGAAAACACAATTTATGCTTGAAAAAAGATGGACAATAAGGATGTGGTTTTGTTATAAAATCCATGCTGATTACCTAAGATCAGCTGTTCTAGAATGTATGATACTAGTAAATTAACATCATTAAAGCCCCAACTAGGCTTTAAAAATATTATGGTCACTATTTTTCCACAAAGTTTGTGTTTAATACAGAAGTTATTGACGAACCCTACATATCCTCTGGATATCTTTTGAGTTAAATATTATTTAGGAAATTAATATCGCAATTGACAAGAACGACATGACAGAACCTAAATTCATGCTTTCGGGCTTTGTGCTATGTATAATTTATATCCTTTTGAACAAGTGATGCATATTGATACAGTTGGGTTAATGATTGATGTGATGATACAGATTATGGAGTCTTCTATAATCTCTCTGCTTTTTATATTTCAAGTGGCTCAGATACTTTCAGTTTTGATATTGAAATTGAGACCACCGTGGAGACTTGTTCAACGGTTTCGGTTCATATAAATGACAGTTGTTCTTTCTGATTCTAGTTTAGATATGCTGACCATTTTAAGATCTCGTTATTGAAGCAATAAACACATCCATATTTACTGAGAAACGTCTGATTTTCTTCAGTTAATCAGTTGCCCATAAAGGATTCCATCCCATTTTGGATTTAAGGGTAATGGATGTGCCGATTATTTAAAAATAACTTAATTGAAAACGGCCTGATATTGCCTACAACGGTTATCTATAAAACAACATTAATGCAGAGAAAATTTTTGGACTAGAAATATTTATTAACTCCTCACACAAATGATAAGTGATCATAGACATGATAGTCCGCCTTGACAGGTGTAGGCCATAATTAAAGAATATTGAAATGAATCCATATGTATAAAATATATTTCCCATCAAAAGAGAGCGACATCTTTTAAAATTAAAATTAGCTAAATAGTAATATAAAAAGAATCCCTGAACTAATATTGCTTATTAGGTAATGACCTCTATGACTGAAATAGCCTTTTATGGAAGTATAGATGAGCAGTTAATAGCAATTCCGTTTTCAGATTATTATCATAAAACTATCATTGCTAGAAGCAATCTTATTAATTTGATTATGAGTTAGTACAGTAATTAGTCTATGACCAAATAATTTTCCATACCTTTTCTAAAACAAATCTGACGCATAAATGAATCAATAACGTGCTTTAAAAAACTAATTAAAATAGGAGCTAACTTTGTCTATTTCAAAAATGGCTGATCCAAAACTTCTTAATGTAAAAAAATATATTTTGAAGTCTAATACCTTACGCTATTTAATTTTTCATGCATATGTGCCATTGTTATACTTTAAAAAAGTTTTGTCTCTTGGAACAATTTATGCCACCTTACTATTGCGCTAACAGTTTTGTTATAGAAATTAAAAGAATATACACATCCATAAATAAATTCCAGTTGTCAACATAATACAATTTAACAAACGTAAAATGAATATTTCATTGGAAAAATTGAGTTTGTCACTGATTTTGAGCAATTCACTTGTTTAATAAATACACTATTTTTCCAAAGTCTTATTAGTTATTTTTGCACGTGTTATTTTAACCTTATTATTTCAGGTACTAACCCCTTAAAGTTACTCGAGCGATCTGAAGTTCGAAGTTTCTCCCGCAAAAATTATTGAAGCAACACCCAAAAAGTTATTCCGGTAATGACAACTCAAGCATAGCTTTTAGTTGATATTTGACGGAGAATCTAGGTAAATTAGGGGAAAAAAGATGTTTCCGGTTGTGTTTCGAAACAGCAGCGAAGAAAATGATGATTTAGAAAATGCGCTAAAGGGGAGGAATCAAAGCAGAAGACAGGGGAAAGCGTGAAAATTATTTTTATTTATGCTTCACGGAATAATATATCAGTCATGAGAAATTAAAGAACATAGTGTGGAAAAGATGAAAATAAGAAAGAAATAAACATTGGGGAGTCTCATAAACAAAGCATTGGTGCTTTGATATCAACAAATTAATTGAATGTCTAGTAAATTTTTCAAGATAACAAGATAAGGTACAATTTAAAAAGAAATGAATGAGTTAAATGCTAATGAATATTGTATAGCTCGAGCATTTAAGAAATTCTATTTCATTGAAGAGAAAATTAAGGTGCCCTCACACAATTGTTAATATTTGTGTATTTCTGAAATATTTTATAGACTACAATATAATAAGGATTGTACTGCAGTCTTTTAAATTTCTTTATATGGTTTAGAATTCCTCTTATTTAAAATTTTATATTAATTATTTTAATGATCAAAATGTACAAAATGCATTCAAATAAATAAATTAAATATAGAATAGTTTGGGCAAAAGTACTAATAATTCAAGTCGAGAATGTTTGAGTTTATACAAAAGATGTGCTAACTCTTTGTGATAACTTGAAGCATTTAATTCAAGCATCACATAATTCACAAATTAGTTTCTTGTGCATTCATATTTGAAATTATGCATTCAGTAGTTTTATTTCGCACTTTGTATGACAATGCTATCCCAAAAATTACAGGCATATTTTTAATGCTATAAAGTTTCATATTTTATGACTAGACTTCAAAATTTAATGCCCTCATAAAATTTAATACATTTCAAAATGAGGTATTATTGTTTTCTCTATTTATAAGCATTTATTCTAGTTCAAACCATTTAGGCAACAGCCTTTTTTAGGGACTATAACTTAGTTTATATTGCATTAAAATAAGCAAATTTATACATATTATAATGCACTAATATACTGACTGCAGTTAGTTTAACATAATTTTTCTTTGAGTATAGGAAAATATTGGTAAACTATGATCTGGAATGCGAAAAATTCGTATATGAGAGACATGCATGAAAGGATTTAATAAAATTTTAACTTGCGGATTTCAAATCCAGTCATTTTGTATATTTAATTATATTCTGTCTGCATTGGTTTCCCACATATTAATACGCTTATGTTCCTAGTATACAATCTTTTTCATATGATATTTATCTTACTATAAATATAAGTTACTCATCATTGAATGGCGTTTTGAAACTAGTAGTTTAAAAGCCAAACAATTTGCTAATTATCTTAGGTTTTTGCCTTTTTTTTAAATTGGCAATATATTCCACTACTTGCAGTTTATACGAGGTTTTATCAAATGTATAGATTTATTAAAGATCGTATCAACAATGATGTTACTAAATTTTATCTTTGAGAGCTAAATTTAATTATACACTTATTTCAAACTTCTTCTGGTCATCAGCTTTCATTTTCCTATACATAATTTCCATCCACTTAATTGATTAGGATGATCCCTTTGTTTTCTTTACACTGTCACTCGTGACCAGTTTTCAAACTGAGGATATTATAAAAAGCTCAATATTTATTTTTAGTTATTACCAGTATAGATAATTTTTCAACACAAGAAGGTTTACTTTACATAAAACATATTTTATTGTTGATACTTTAAGTATGGTTAATGTTTTAAACATTTTTGATTAGGATGATCCCTCTGTTCTCTTTACACTGTCACTCGTGACCAGTTTTCAAACTGAGGATATTATAAAAAGCTCGATATTTATTTTTAGTTATTACCAGTATAGATAATTTTTCAACACAAGAAGGTTTACTTTACATAAAACATATTTTATTGTTGATACTTTACGTATGGTTAATGTTTTAAACATTTTTGATTAGGATGATCCCTCTGTTCTCTTTACACTGTCACTCGTGACCAGTTTTCAAACTGAGGATATTATAAAAAGCTCAATATTTATTTTTAGTTATTACCAGTATAGATAATTTTTCAACACAAGAAGGTTTACTTTACATAAAACATATTTTATTGTTGATACTTTACGTATGGTTAATGTTTTAAACATTTTTGATTAGGATGATCCCTCTGTTCTCTTTACACTGTCACTCGTGACCAGTTTTCAAACTGAGGATATTATAAAACGCTCAATATTTATTTTTAGTTATTACCAGTATAGATAATTTTTCAACACAAGAAGGTTTACTTTACATAAAACATATTTTATTGTTGATACTTTACGTATGGTTAATGTTTTAAACATTTTTGATTAGGATGATCCCTTTGTTCTCTTTACACTGTCACTCGTGACCAGTTTTCAAACTGAGGATATTATAAAAAGCTCAATATTTATTTTTAGTTATTACCAATATAGATAATTTTTCAACACAAGAAGGTCTACTTTACATAAAACATATTTTATTGTTGATACTTTACGTATGGTTAATGTTTGCTAGCTTTAAAAAATAATTTACAGTTTTTCTATCTTTTCGTCAATTAAAATTCAAATGAATAAGAACCTTTTTTTCTTGTTTGGACATAATAAGGAACTCTGAAGCTTGATAACCATATTGATTTTAAATTTTGACTTTCTACAGTTAACCTCAACTAAGTTCGTTTCTTATTTTTTAGAAATTCATTAATTTCGCCCTTCTTGAATATTTGTCTCAAACTGGCTGAGAGAATATTGCGGGGAGAAATTAAGAGATTATATAAAGCTCATTTTACAGTTGTAAACATGTTTGAAGCAGCAGATTCTCGAAAGTAATCCGTATAAAAGATTACTACATTTCACCATTTAACTAATCTTGTGTAATGAATTTTGAAGAATTTTTCTCTGAGAGAGTGTGAAAAATATATTCCGTCTGAGAAGATTTAAAGGGCACATTGAACACATTCTAGAACAAATATACATTCAAACTCTTCTGAAGTATGTACTGTATTATTGCAATAGTAAATTAAATGTGCTTTAATGTTACAGGTGTGTTAACTGTTTTTTTAAAAGAGGATTTACTTTAAAACTATTGTTCAGGGTATGATGATATACTTAACTTCAGGTATATGTAAAACAATGAGAGAAAATCGATTTTTAAGTTCCTTCTTGTTAGAGTATTGATTAGTTGATACCTAAGAGAGAGCATCAAATTCATAAAATGAAAGAAATATTTCAGTGAAAACCAAACAAATTATCACACCCTCAGAATAATTTTAAAAATTCTGATATCCAAGCATTTTTAACTGTGAGTGCCTAAACATTTTTCTGTAAAATGAATGTGAAACTGTATACGCGAAGAATAACCCTGCTTTAACAAATGAATGAGTATAACACTGCAAACCTTAAAAGCTATTTAATAAATGGCGAGCTTTCAGGAAGAATACAGTAAATTCACTTAGACATCAAAAGGAGTAACGGGTGTGAGAAAAGTCCTTTTTCGCAAGCTCAGCGACTTATTACATTAAAGTGATTCAGTAATATTTTATTTTTAAAAGTCAACATAGTTTAGAAGAGGCAAGGCAAAGAAGAATGGGTTAACTTATCACAATTACTATAATGCAATTACAAACGTTAGAAATATAAAATTAGTTTCAATCCTGAATATAATCCTTTAGGTGGAAACAAATTGCTTTGACAGACTAAAATTCTACGCCGGAAAAATGAAAATTTAGAAAACGATGGGGAATCTTAAGTTTAAATAGGATGAGTTCTGAGTTTTTGGCTTAAAATAAAACTACTTTTACTTATCGAATTGAAGTATTACAGGTGTGGGTTAGTAGCATACAATTTTCGTCTTGAGACTTCATAAAAATTCGGATCTTAATCATGATACTTTCATGTAAATAAGTTTATATTTGACGTAATATTCTGCATTTAAAACTGGTAAAGCAAATCCTTGACTGAGTGGTTCTTGGGAACGTATATTACAGCGTTTAACTAGAACAAAACCCAACAGAAACTGAAATTAATACCAATTGGTTTCTTCTAATTCTATCAAAAACTTTTAATGGTTTTGAATGTATTGCACTGAACAACGTTTTGTGTGATTTTGAAGTGACGAACTTATTCTTACCTTACTCATTTTGAAAATCTGAAGGAAAGTTGAAAGTTCAATTCCAAATGTATACAAAATCTCAAAGGTAGGATTTTAATGCGTAAAATCTATCACAGAATTGAAATAAGGGTTACACGCAATCTGAAAAATGCCCATACAGCCTTTTTGTACTCTTTCTTAGATAATTTGTATTTAACGTTGTGTTTTTACTATTTTTATTTAGAGAGTGTGTTTAACTCACAATGAGTGTAATAAACTCACTGATCATGCATCTTATTTGTATTTCATCTATACCTACATTTCCAGATACAGATATATCAGTAGATCAAATACAGAATTAGTTTGACAATAAAATTAGTCAAATAGTTGCAATAGATGGTTATGCCAGGAAAAGAAACTCTAAGAGAATTCAGGTATGTAATAGATTGCGTTACATTGAGAAAATTTATTTGTTCTATATAATATACTGCAAGATAAATTTAGTAAAAATAAAATAAATATTATATAAATATAAAATCGATGCATTTTTATGCATTTGCAAGTTCAATAAAAGCTTTAGTTTAACTCAGCTTTAGCTTAACTCAGCTTTAGTTTAACTTAGCTTTAGTTTAACTTAGCATCAGCACAGGTGCCGAGTTAATTTATTAATGTATTGTCTCTGATATTAATTTTACATGATGTATTTTTGAGTAGTATGAGTTGTAATACTACTTGTCTACTGTTACACATAGTAATTAAAAAGAAAAGAAAGAGAAGAAGAAATGTATTGTAATTTAACTTTGCTTGTAATCAGAAATAAATAAAGAAAGGAAAAAGTCGACTGGAACCGGGAACGGCCAGCTCGAAAATTTGTGTTAGACCTTCAAGTAGAGGGTCTGTTGCCACGGGTATGGCTAGGCAGGAATTATGTTATTTCTGAATTTAAGTTGTTTTGTTTAGTTAACGCGACTTATATACAAAACCTTGCCGTTTATGCATTCACAGTGGTCGGCACGATTTACGAATTAACTTAGTTTCAGTTTTCAGTTTAAGTGAAGAAAAGGTTCAGTTTAAATATGACTAATGTAGGACCAATGAATCTTGCTCATAACATGAAATAAGAAAACGATAACGATGCATGGAAAAACTCGAAAATACTAGAAATGTAAGAACAAAGTTTCGTGAAATTAATTTTCCTGATATTAATACACTTATTAAGGAAAATGAAGGAAATAGCCATTTCAAATCGAAATAAAACAATTTGTTTCTAAAAAGTGAAAGAAAATTTTGTTGTGAAAACAAAAGTATAGTAGTCACAGTATGAGAAATGTTTTAAATATTCTAAAAATTCTCATCTTTCATTTAAAGAATAATGCGCAAAAACCAAGCTTTAGAAAGAATACATCATGACTGAAAGATATGCAAATTATGTCAAATTTTGACTGTACAAGGTTCTTAAAAAATTCAACATGATTTGCATATTTTTTGTAGTAGCTTATTCAAAGTAAAGTCAACTTGCACCGTAAATATTCTTCGGTGAATATTTATAATAGATCCCTTTCTAAAATTTGCAAATGTGGCTGTCTGTGATTTAAAAAATTCTCCAACAGAAACGAATGAAAAGGAATCACATTGTAGACCTGTAACGGCGTAAAATAAATGGTGAACAGCACTGTTGTGTGAATTCATTTTGACTCTCCAAAGGCTTAGATGATGTTGGAAAATTTCATTTAGAAAGATGTCGAGGAAAAGTTGGTAGTAGCTTCTTTTAAAAGTTAATACTATCTGGAGAAGCCAAAGGGGCGCCGAGTTAAATTATCTCGTTCGCTATTCTTTAATTATGAAATGTTTGTGGCAAATATAAAATTAGTCCTGTTTATAATAAATGTTTGAGTTAATGTTAAGAATTATTTAAATTACAGGATTTATATGCACATGAAGTTTTCTGCTTGAGACATACAATTGTGGAAAGATGTTAATAAGGAAACTATCTAGTGAATGCAAATAATTAGTTAAATTTTCTATCAACTCTTCTTTAATATTTCTAAATAGAGCATATTCGCCTATGTTTCTATCAACATTAATTTATTTCAATACTGTGATTTTGTTCTAGAATTATGTTGTGTTTTCCATTATTTAGCCTCGATACAGTTTGTGTGTCATTTAAACATCTTCTACAACTTCTGGAACTGCTTAGGTTTTAATTGGCGTGCGGATAAAACTCCATTTACGAAAGGAAAAAAATAAGCTATCATTCATTTTAACAGTGATTTCAAAGTTAAATAAGTAATTTTTAATCAATTACCGATTTAAACTGCTTAATAATTTCTTAACCTGAAAGCAGAAATATGTTCATGATTACAACTAATATAAGATGAAAGGGAATAATTTTACTTGATTATGATATAAAGTGCTTGAAAAAGCTGTGGAAAATATTTTGAACTTTGAGATTATTTTTATGCATATATATACTCTCAATAAGAAAGAGATAGATAAAACACCCTAAACAATTAATTCAAGTATGCCGAAAATCGGCAAAGGAATACATATGTGCAAATAATTAGAAATTCAGCTCCGTTGACCTATAACAACTACTAATCTGAGTAAGAGGCGTATCTCATCCCAACATATGTAATGCTTCTTCCTCTCTCAAACATATATAGCCTCTGATACAAACGTACTTAAAAAATATAGGATTTAAAAAAAAATCTCATAGAAATAACTTTTAACAGTTGCATGGCTTTAGAAGATCTTCATTGGATTCATACTTTGGATAATTTTTCAGACATGTCTCTCACTTACTGGGGTCTCAGTGACACAGCTGTCGCAAGTTGTTGCACCTGTTGAACAAATATACACTTAGGAACAAATATGAACGATAATGGAACGGAATGAACAAATATACACTTAGAATCCCGTAGAATGAAAATCCAGCGAAATCACACCTTGGAAGTCATAGTACGAGCTTCAATATCAACATCAACAGATTTACTTTGTGCAAAGTAGTGACACGTTACGTCCTCCTCAACCAAGTGTCGTTTCAAGATGAACCATTTTCAAGTGTATCCCTAAAGAACACCGTAAAGAAATAAAAAAAACTCCGTGATAGACAGTATTTTTATATATCTGCCACAACAAACCTTTATATATCTACCACTGAAGTTACTCGCAGCTCTCTGATTGGCGGTGCGTAGTCCTCAAACCCTGGTAAGCGTTCGACTATTGTCGCATAAGGATTTGACGATGAATTCTGCTTTCTTCTTGTAACAGTTTATCCCCCTATCCGTGTTAGGAGGCAATCCAACGAATAGGAACACCTGGCTTTTGATTTTTAGAAGCCTTTTACGAATACTTCTGGAACAATGGCATGGGAATATCTATCGCTTAAGATATTCTGTACCCTCCGATATCGCCTAATGACCGTCTGTTCCTTTAAATATACCTTATGAGAGTAGTTGTGTAACAGGAAAAGAAACAGTTGATATGTCCCAGGTTTCTATACCTCTATAGGCTGTCTTTAAATTTTACGTTTCCTTCCTTCCTTTATCTCTTATGTACCTAGACACATATGCGTGAGGCATGTTAAAAACCGCTAAACGAGAGATTCAAACATTCCTCTAGATAGCATACGAGTGACTGGGGAATACTACGCCATGCAGAATGTCCGACAACATCGCTAACAGATTTGGATTTCTTTTGTACTAATTTACGTCTTAGTATTGTCATTGATTCTTAATTAAAATGTCTCTCTACTTTTCTCTAATTTAGTATGTGCATGTGTGCGTGACTTGTTAAAATGAGACTTCTACATAATTTAGCAGCAAAACGCTTGTCAAATTTGTCCCATGATGTCATCCGCGCTCTGATTGGCCCGTAGAATAACTACCTACATTGCTGCCACTGTTGCTTTTACATCATATAAATGTTCTTCTTAAGAAGACAAGGGACCTCCAACCTCATTTTTTAAAATTTTTAAATATTTTACTGTGAATACAAAATGAGAATAGTTAATATTCATTTTTACTAGATTGAAGTCACTTAGAGTTTCAATATATATTTTGTGGAAGAATAAGACCTGCTTTTCAAAAAATTCTTCAAAAATGTTAGATCTATTCAAAATGTTCCATGCGCATTCCTTTTCGTCTGATTTTATCCAAATTTCTCAGGATTGTTAATGGAAGTGTTTGTCTCAAAACTGTGCATCATTCTTTGAAACCACACATATTTTTCAAATTTATACACCATGAAATGAAGTAAAAGCATGCAAAAACATAAAAATTATTACAGGCAGATTTAAAAAAAAGTTATTTATGCCTTTTGAATCACACACACACAAAAAAAAAATTCAGGGCACCTTAATCTATATATATAAAACAGTTCCGTAACTGACTGACTCACTGACTGACATACAACGCACAGACCAAACCGCTGGACCTATAGGGCTGAAATTTTGCATGACGATTCTTCTTATAGTGTAGGGGTACAGTAAGAAAGATTTTTGAAAATTTCTTCTTAGATTTTTTAAAATTAAATTTTTAAGCTGTTTTAGTAACTTCTTTTAAGTTTGCATTTAAAATAATAATCTGAGGGTTATAAAATTTATGTCACCAGAAAGATCATAAAAATTCCTTTAAAATGAAGTATTTTTTCGAATCTTAACCTTCATTTTCTGATTTTTGGGGAATTTTTAAAGATTAATTTTTAGAATTTAATTTATTAAATGCTGATCACGTGATTTCTTTTTCTGGTACTTTAAATAAATTTATTGTCACGTGCATAACAACGTAATAGACAAAAAAAATATATTTTTTTTTCTTGCTAATGCGGCAGACGATTGGACATTATCCAAAAAAATATTAAAATACAGTAAAAGATATGTTCTTCGAACTGTACTATATTAACTGTATCATATTCTTTAGTATGTCCTATTAGATTTAATTTGAATATTTTCTTCTACATTATTTTGTCTATAAAAATATCCCTCACGATCTTTTTATAAATGTATAATTTTTTTACATCAATTATATACATTGATCGTCGCATTTATTATAAATATATATATATATATATATAAATTTATTTATTTTGGCATTAATTGCATATATTGACCATTGTATTTAATTGGAATGTACTCCGTAGCGAAGTGCGGGTTTTCAGCTAGTGCTTATATATACGGTAAACTTGTGTTAAAATATTTAAGGTTTTTAAATGGTATGGAATGCGCATGGAGAATTTTGAAAACTGCTACCATTTTTCTTAATTTGAAAAACTAAGGTGATTCTTTCAAAAAATCCTTATTTTGAAATCTGAGGGTCTTCAACGTCGTAATAAAGAATATTAATTAATCTCATTCTGTATATACTGATAAAAACTGAAAATTATAAAACTCGAGGTTCGAGGTTCAAGGTCCCATGTCCTCTTAATATTGCCCACAGAAAAGTATTCTTACGCTAAAATTTAAACTATGAGTCCTTTGCATGCTTATTTTATTCAATTTTCACAAAGATCCAAGCGTGCACAAGTGTATTAGGTGAGGAATGGCCTAGTAGAACAGATCTTGGGCGATAACACTTCTGTTATATAGTACACACTCTTATGACGTATTGTGTTAACAGCTGTAAATATTCTTAATATATAAAAATATGAATTTCTTTCGTGTAAGCCACCAATCTAAAATCTGAGAACTCAAATACATTAGCACTTTATTCGAAACTGGATTGAGAAATAAGAAGAGATATTTGAAAATTATCAAATCACGTTCAGGACAATTTTGAAGATAAATTAAACGTACATAAACTTGAAGAAGACAGTGTTTAATGAAAATGCTTTAAATTAAAGTTCATAAAGCTATTTAAGTTGATCAGAGATCTTAAAGTTCAAATATATTATACGAATAAAAAAAGATTATGTAATATGAAGTGCCTAATAAATGTAAAATAATATTCTTGGTTGTAACTCAAATATTACTCATGAACATACATAGATTACTGTCCAATCCGAAATATTACATTCATTCATAATTTATAAATATTTCAATTAATACTAAATGACTTTGATTCTAACATAAAATTATTCTAGATGGGGCGAACTTTAGATATTGTTCGTCATATTCCTCTAAGCATTTGAAATGCATGCCTTGTGTTTCACATTCTAAAAGCATTGTAAGTTGTATTACTTAAGAGATTAGTTACATACCTTTAAATTAGTTGCACTGTTTTAAAGTCAAAGCCGTCTGGTAAAGACGAAGATGCGTTAGCGTAATGATGTCATTTACTATTCTTTAGTTATGAGACGTTAACAGTAAGCATAAAAATTAGCATCATGTTCGTACCTAATTAATCTTTTCAACGAGACTGTAAAACTGTAGAAATAGAAGGGGATTGAATTAGTTGAACAGCATGGTTTGTGGTTAATTGACAAGATATAGCCTGTAAAAATTAAAATTTAATATTTACGTTCAAAGTTTTTACCTTAATTTCTTGAAAATAACATTTTTCTGTATCTACTACAAGCGATATTTTTGTTTGTTCAGTTGCAATATTTGCTTACTGTTTTGTATACATCTTTGTACACATTTTTGTACACACAGATGTAAATTTTCAACACATTAATAGTTGGTTTAGTTCATTAATATGTAAGTTAAATTCAGTTGTTTCTAACCTAATTTGAAGTGACTAACTTTACATTTTTTCATTTCTTGAAACATTTCAGTTTAAATTCCTTCAGTTTTGCTCCGATAAACCCCTCTAACTAGCAACATTTGCATCTAAAAGTTAACAGCAACTTTTCTGAAATAGTCAAATTTATCAAATCTATATTAAATCTCTAAAAATAGAGATTATTAATATCGTTATTAATATTATTATCGTTATTAATCATTATTAATTTCGACTGCTTCCTTAATAAATCAGTACTAATAAAATATATCGATATAATCTATAATATAAACTATAAAAGGATATTGACCTAATACTTAGGGATTTAGTTTATGAAGAATAAAATTTTTCATCCATTTCCAATTCTACTGAATTTAACCGATCTATCATCTATAAAAATATATCAATCAATAAGAATTTTTAATCTCTTTTGTGGGAGAAAAGTATATCTAAATATTTTGAGACAGTATTAAAAATAATTTTTGAGCGATGCCTTTTATTCCATACTCTCTATTATCTATATTAGTACCGAATTTACTCCAATTTATTATAGAAATAATATTTTAATTAATAATAAAAACGTCTCTTTTTACTTCTGATTATATTATTACAGTAGAAAGTCTTATTTCTTTCCTGAAAAGAGATTTGCTGTCCTCCAAATATCATTTTGCCATTTTTAACTCATCATTCAGGTATTTTTTTATTGCCAGTACAAGCAACTGTAATATAGAATCTATATTTTCTCGTGTTGCGAATAGAAAAAAGCAGTAAGCCACTTCTGGCCAAGAAAAATGCTGTCCTACACTTCTGGTAATCTCAGGCTATTGCCGAATTTTCAACACGACATGGCTCATTGTTCACCCATCATTTCTTGATTAACTTGACTAACGCTCCATTTTGGGCCATATTAGACCAAGACAGGTTTTCAATGTTAATCATTTAGACTCATGCAAAGCTTTTAAGGGTATTAGTAGCAAGGTGCAAAAATGCTAGAGAATCAATGCCCTGTATCGTCTCATAACTAAATGTTCCGCATTGCACATCAACTATTTTACTGCAGTGAACCCACATTATATAAGTCAATTCTCATATGCAATATTTTTCAGGAAAAACTGCATGCTTTAATTGAAAATTTTCTGTATTTTTGTACAAGATAAAAGCATAATATACAAGAAAAAAAAGATAAGTGCGCAATGTGAAAGAGAAGAAAAATTGTGTTATTTTATATTTATAGTTTAGACAGGTCTATTTTATAATGCAAACAGAAAAGAAAACAAAAGTAGCTCAAATAAAACACAAAAAATTTAAACTGCGTTTGATACACCTCTCCTGAGCTATAAAAACAGATCATGTTACAAAAAGGACATTTTAATTCGATTGAAATGATTTTGGTAGTTTCGTAGCTAGAACTATCAGTTTACATTAACAGCAGATTCTACAAAAGAGAAATCGAGCGAAGGTTTTTTCCTTATAATGTATAATTGCTACTCAACTTCAATTTCGTTGCGTTAAATTGCTTATGTTATCTGATTACTAGAATTTAAAAAAATATTCTCTTCTCTCAAGAACGAGCACGAAGAACAACAAAAAATAACTGAGTGATTTTATTCCCAAAGCTTTAAAAAAAATCGGGCCCAAATAGCAACGTAAAAGTTAATAGAAAACGACAATTACAGCATAAACATATGCAAATATAAAGAAAACAACTTGTATTTCATTTGAGAATAATGATTCAGTAGTTAAAAAATTCATACAGAGGTTAATTGAATGCAGTTGCTGTTTGAAGTTGCAAGAAACTTGTGGCAAATGCATGACAGGTACACATAGCTTCTTAATATTGACATTAAAAAAATTTAAAGGGTGACAACTAGTTTCGAATTAATTAATAGTTCATCAGACAGAGGAGCATTGGGTGTGATTGTCTCTATGGGCAATTTACAAATGTACCTTTAATTTTTTTTTATTAAGAAGCTGTGTGTTCCGCTTATCTCTTAAGTCTTTATCGGAATAGATCTTCCCCGTTTCATTTCAGCTTTGTAGTTAAGTTTTTCAAAAATAATATATTTCAAGATAAGATTAGAAAGAGTAACTTGTAATGTGAAAAGGATCAGTTGTAACAAAAGCTGGTGCACTGGATTTCGACTTAAAGTTTTTACTTTTTAAGACTAGTTATAAAACGATACCATATTTTATAAAATGCAGTGCATTGATGCAAAATTTGCCGTTATATAAATGGAAGTTCATTACAGTTCCAGCGAATGCAAAAATGACTCAAACACTAAATTACTCTGAAATGCAATTCTATGACAAGAGGTAACTAATGATAGGAATCGCCCTTTTTGGTTTAGTTCACTTTCGGTGATATTTTCGTCTATGCCATGCCAAGAAGCTTATATGCCTTGCCTGACAAAATGTGAACTATGCTAATTTTACATGGAAATTTTCTTCAAAATTCCGATATTCAATCATCCATCCATAACAATTTATTATTCAGAGAGATCGGTGATTTTTAATCTCGTCTTACAGCTGTACTAAATAATACCAGTTTACTGATCTTGTGAAATACAATGCAGAATATATATATATATATATATATATATATATATATATATATATATATATATATATATATGTATATATATATATCAATCATTAGATTTTGTGCCTCATTATACCATAACATTAAGTTTTGTAATTTCCTATGAATAACATACTGGAAATTTATAAATTTGAGTAAAATATGCAGAAATAAAATTTTTGCATCTCTTGTAAATTGAACCAAATTCCTTAGCTTTAAACATGTGCAAGGGAGATTTTTTAGAGGAAAACAAACAGATCTACCGACTTTTAATAATATTACCGAAGTAAATAATTTGCTTGCAGAACAAATGCATTTATGTTTGCATTCTTTTACTTTCCAAGTTTTTGAGGAATTTTCCTAAAGCCCTCAAATTCTGAAGAAAAAGCCAATAGACATTAGATTTGTTCAAGCAAATATGATTCTTTTTTTAACTAAGCTCAGTGTAGATGGGTAGGATTTCATTCAAATAACTTTGCTTTCGTTATTTTATAACGTATGCAGTATAGTTTCGCTCTTTTCAATCCTACATTTAACTAAAAATAATTGCTTGGATTACCAATATTTTTAATAAATAGTCTGGTTTAAAGAAATTATTAAAGTGTACAGGCTACTATAAATATGAAAAGTGATATTCAGGGAAATATGACATTTACACATTTTATAGTCTAAAAGATCGTAAAAATAATATTATGATACAAAGCAACAAGTTTTAAATGATAAATTACTGACAAAAATAATGCATTAAATTAAATATAAAGAAAATCGAGATGGTTTCAACATTTCAACTTCCATGCTCACATATATTAATTATGGGTATATATATTTTTAATTTGCCATCACTGAATAGGAAAATTATAAAATAGTATTATTAAAGCCTTATCAATTCTTTCGATTTAATGTAAAAATATTTGCATGTACTCGAATACATGGATGCACGAGTTAACTAGCAGAAGTCAACAGTGATTTTTTGTGGAATTTACATCATTTAATACAATACATATTATACATGGTTAATTTTCCTTTAATGTAATTTTGCATTATCTCTCGATGAAGACTAACTCATAACAAACGATGCTTTATTGATGCAGAGTTGATTTATCGACATAATGCAGTAACACAAAGATTTATTTAATGGTGTATTTTTTTCCATTACGTTCATCAGCACTTAATCAAACTATCACAAAAACTATAAAACTTGTTTCAAAAAGAATTTTTTATACCTTAGTAAAATTCAATAGCGAGAACTTACATTAAAGTCTTTCGATTTTCAAAAAGAATTTGTATATTTCAGTCTTTTTACAGATCAGAGTTTTTTTTTAACTATTACTGAAGTATTTCAAGGCAGTTAAGTAAGTTAGCTACTGTTTAAATTAAGACAAAAGAAAAAAAATTAAGTTTTTTTTTCGATTGGAAAGAGATGGCGCAAGAAAGAGATATTTAAACACAGTGTAAAGCTTTAGAAAGAACTTCAACCGTATGAAATCTTATGAGTCAATAAAAAAGGAAATTTTAAAGAAAATCCCACAAAATTTCTTCGTTTCTACATTCAATCCTATTTTTACAGAGGGAAAAAAATTCCATCTAACCCTCTAATAAGAAAGTTATTCTTTTTACTCTTGTAAAAACTGTATCTAATTTGCTTTGAAAGAGTGTGAATAAAAATATATTTTAAAATATTCGTTTGAAAGGATGATAATAACATTTTATGAAACTTAGAATTGTTTATTCTTAAGATAGACTGCTATAACAATCGAAAAGCTATAATACTTTCCTTCAATGCAGAATAAAATAATTTTTTAACCTATAAATCTAGTATTATGCATTTTTTGTTTATGAGGTTTGAACAGTCAAAAAATAATCTAGAATGCCAAAAAAATTGTTCCAAGTTGAGTTTTAATGACTATGTGATATATATATATATATATATATATATATATATATATATATATATATATATATATATATATATATATATATATATATATATATATATATATCTTTTAAACTAAATCGAATTTTTTTTTGTTTTTGGCAGAGCAGTTTTCATGTAATCATATTCTCACGCGAAATTTAGCCTTAATTTCGAATGAAAAATAAACGGTAATGAATTTTACATCTGTTCGAGTAACAGTCTGTTACATTAAAATTTTCGTAGTAACAAGTGCTTACCACGTCGAAAAAATATATATTCGTAGTAAAGCATATTTCCATGTATATTGGTAATTCTGAATTGAATAGATTTGACCATTGCCAGAGGAACATATTTCCAAGAGATCGCTTGAAAGAGGAACAAAACAGCTAAATATATAAAATCAATCTTCTAAGCATAGTAAGGGTTACAGGATTTTTTCTTAATCTTGACTCTTTTATAGATGCCTTCTTCAGTAGTTGAGAAAGAGAAAATATTAAATAATACCAAATGTTAAAGTCTTAAACACTGAAGCCTCAACACTACTTGAGGTATAGGAATCTTGTCACTGACAAGAGCAGACAACTTTTAAAAGGTTAGAATAAAGTAAGAAAAGTATTTCAAAGTGAGTTTTATATTTTTAAGATTCCAGCATTTAATTTCAAGAAAACGGAATATCTACCAACTATAAAGGCTTGAAACATAATTTTTACACGTGTGAAATCCTATAATAAGCAATTATTTGCTCTGGGTTTTATCCTTTCCACGAATTGTGAGGTCAAAACAATAAAGTCCATTCGGCAGCAGATATTGGCAATTAACAATAACACCGAAAGTCATAAACCATGAACTACGTTACTGACATATGCTTACCTTCGTGCAACATGCTGTGTTGCTGTGAAGAGTCTGTCGGTGGCATTTGCCTCCAGTGGTCAGTGTCCTCCCTGACATCTATTTCTAAACTTGGCCATCTGCTCCGTTTCAGTAGTTTTTTTTCTTGAAGATGCATAGAATACAATATCCGATTGGTGACTTATTGCATTTGCCAATAACATCCAGTCTTTGCCCTTGAAGGGTTGCTTTGAATCTCTGTTGGAAGAAAGTCCAGTTAGAGTTCAGATCCTGACTTTATTTTTGGAATAATGTAAGGATAGTCTATGGAGATACCAGTAAAAAAATCACATCTGATGAAAGGTACGCCGGTTACAATAGTTATCTGAGACACCTTAAGAGAAAATGGACACATTGATGACAACTGAAAACCTGTCATGTTGCCTTAGCAACTGGAATCACCGGAGGGCTAATTTCAACACTGGCTGCCTCATGAAGAGCATCGGAATTTTCATGAGGATTTTTGCTCGTATCTCATATTTTAAGACATCTCCTGAATGATGGCCAGTGGAGTGCATACAGAAAATTTATTGACGTTGATAATAACTTTCTTGAAATGGGAGCATTCTGCCCAATTAGCCTGTGAATAGCTAGTAAAATCTAACTCAAAACGACAACGAGTAGTTCCAGACTCCCTGCTACACAACTTACTCTCGTGTATCTCCAACAAAATTATCTGTGCAATGTCCGTATATCTAGTGTCAGTGGCCTTGTTTTGTCAAAAATAGTCATACTACGGTACAAAACAAATATCGTGTGCATTTTCATTTTTCCTGCCATCTCCATCATCGTAAGGTATATTTGGTCTTTGAAATGTGTAAAAACACCTAAAATATTGGTAGAATAAGAACAAAATGCATGAATAAATTGAAAGTATATTTGGGTATTTCTTTAAACAAAAGATTCTTGTTCGATTTCAGAAAAATTCACTGTTTTTTTCCTTTCCTAGCCTCGCACTGCAAACTCCACCATCTTCCGTTCATACGGATCAAAGACCTCGGGATTTGAACCCTGATTCCGATGTACTTGCGGAATATGCCACCTGGCGTTTATCCGCTCTATACTCGAATCACGAAACAGAGTCTTCATAAGATTTTGTGGGGACAGAATATTCATGTATAAAAGGAAATGTTATTAATAACAGTTCAGTATCCCCTTAAGAAAAGTTATTAACATAATTATTTCCAACGGTGGACTGCACGTTACTTAAAACTGGTAATCACTCAATGAGAAATTCAGTCAAAACTACTTTTATTTCACTTCGAATAATTAGCTAAATAATTTGAAATAGAGTAAATGTGCAAAAAATTGTTTACTATCCTACAAATGACTTAGGAATACTAAATGCATATGAATAATCCAACAGATATAGATAAAAAAATTATACTAAAATAGACAAAAAACAAACAGAAATCAAGCACTCTGGGCATCCACGCACCAACGGCAAGATTCTGTATAAGTGCCGGAACTGAACCATAAAACGACAGAGGTAATCGACAGGTCTCGTCATCAGGGAGCCTAACCATGTCCAGTGCTTGATTTCTGTTTGTTTTTTGTCTATTTTAGTATAATTTTTTTATCTATATCTGTTGGATTATTTATTTACTTTTCATTGTGGGGATATGAAGCTTCTGCGCTATCCTTTACTGAAAATGTTTTCTTTGCCGGATATGTTTTATGTTATAGTGATTTAGCAGTCTATGCTTGAAATTTAATTTTGTTTATTTCTATTGTTTACTTTTTAAATGCATATGATTAATAATTTAAATTGAAACGATTAGTATGGATTAAACTTTTTCGTAAAATTTACGGACTACCAATGGAAATTTTTTCGCTATATTATGGACTTGATTAATGATTTCAGTTAGTATTCAAGCAAATAATATGAAAGCATTTAATATAAATGAAAAATCACATTATTATTGTTTTTTAACTGATTCATCTAAAGAGGAAATCAGTAGCTATAGAATTAAAGTAAAACTCGCACACATTATGTATAAAGCTATGATTACACGTAAATCTCAGATAGAAGAATATGATGGATGAAAACTAAATAAGATGAACTCTTCTGATGTTTTCCACTGTCCTCATTTTTTTTTGTATTTGCTACGACAAAGTTTCACAACTATTAAAGAAAGAAAGAAGAGGGTGCAAAAGTGCACATATCCGAAAATAAGGAAGCTTTAAGATGAACTATCCTATTTCATAAAATCATTGCTGAAACAGTTTTTTTTATATCGGTGTCTTAAAAATAAACGTATGTACTGTTCGAAATACTATAAGGGCATAGTGATATAAAACAAAAAACATATTCATAGATGAAGACAATATACTATATAATAGCGTAAATACTTTCTTATCAACAGACGTGGATGTATCGAAATTAAAACTAAAGGCGATGTAGTAGTCCAATTTAATTGATTCTTTGCGTACAATGCTAAGAAGAATTATCGAGAAAAGCCAGTTAAAGTTGTATCATAATTACAAGGGTACAAACAAAAAGATAATATGATGGCCCAATGGTATCTTTCCATTTGAAATAGTATATTCTTAAAATGGATATTTCCTTCTCTATGACTTAAAAGAAATAATTCTTTCCCTAAATTAATAATATATGGAGCTTATATAATAAGCTTTTCGATTACTTGCTTCCCATATGTAGGAGAAGATGCAATGTTGTGGGAACTTTATTTACAGCATTAAAATTATTGCATTACTCAAAAACATGTAGAGAACTCGCTCCCAATAAAGGATTTAAATCTTCGTGAACTACATTATGAGTGCAATATATTGTAATTAAGATTATTTTAAAACTGCATCACGCTAATTTATCAAACGTGGCGAATTTTTCGAACTCACCTTTAAATGAACTGTAGATATTTTTGAACTTCACCCAAGATACTATAACTAAAGTAAAAAAAAAATATATTGTGCTATGATGAAAACACTCTATCCATACTAACGTAGACTTTTTAATAGAAGTATGGAAGAGAGTTAAACAAAAAAAAAACTGTATGCTGAGCTGGTGCATTTCAATTTTTAAGATCATGAGAAGAAGAGAACTCTATAAAATAAGATCTGACTATATACTAAAAGTAACTGTCTTTATGCTGCTAGGGGACAATGGTCGAGTGGCTAGGGTGCAAGTCTTCGGAAAAAAAATGTCTGAGGTCGAATCCCACGGTAGGCTTGGATGTTTGTCACAAATCTTAATCTCTATTTAGCAAAAACATGATCGTTGCCCATGTTAACAAACCGTGGTTCTATGTTTGGCGTTCTACGAAGTATTAAATTTTTTAAGTACAGTCATTTAAGAACAGATGTAACTCGTTGTTGTTCCTAATGCCCCCTGTCCGGAAGTTCCAGACCAGGTCCATATAGGCTTTGCGGGCTGAGAAGTGTTACTCCAGTTTATAAAAGCACCACAAGAGTCGGAGTCAGACTTGGTTAGTGCCACCTTGACAGAGCACCCCCCCCCAGGGGTGACATCTGAGGGGGATAGTACCTTCCCCACCCACTGACCTCATAGGACTTTCCAGTCTGTGGATATCAGGCTTAGACACGAAGGTATTTAATGACGCTTGTCGGGATTCGATCCGAGCACGCTCAGTACCGATAGCCAACGCACTACCACTAGGCTACCTCGGGCCTAGATGTAACTCTTACAAATACTAATTAGTTATAAAGACTATTAGCATTAGTGCTATTAGCATAAGTGCTATTAGCATTTTTTATAATATAATTGGTTTAAGATTTTTTAACCCTTTCCTATTAGAAAAAAAAATTAGGATCTTTTTCACTGCTAAAGAAATTAAATTTTTCTTTCTTCCTTAGTAAATAAGTTACTTGATTGCATGGTTAACAATGAGGCAACTGGTGATTTTTACTGAAAAAATTGTTGAAGAGAAAAATATGTTCTGTTAAGGCTTAATATCAAAGACATTCACTAAAAAATCTGTCATGCTTGTTATGCAATTTCTGTGCAACATGTTTTGAATTAACAACAATTTAAAAATATTAATTTTGGTGAAACAAGATAAAATGATGAATATTATATAATTTTATTTTTATTTCATTTTAATGAAATAATGTCTGCCCCATCCACAAAGCGTGAGTAAGATTACCCTGCGTTGCATTCATTCGGTTTAACATTCACAAGGGAAATTTCTCTCGATGGCCAGGAGTAATCTAGAATTCAAATGTTATGCCAAATGCTCTGTAATACTTGAAAGATTGTTTACACCTAAACTTTGTGTCTATCATCTAAGTGCTTTAGTGAATACTCCGGAATCGTTTATAATTCATTTATCATAGCAAACAACAATATCATGACTTACACATACATTACATTTCATCTGACATTTTCAGATTCATATATTAATATCTCGGTTATCTCAAAAAATTAGATCTGAAGTGTGTATCTTACATCAGAAAATATGAAGGAAATGGCTTATACTTTAAACACCCACCCACTCTACATTATACTACGACTTTAGAGAAAGATTGAGAAAATTGTGTTGGAGAGAGATCATGATTTACGAAATATGAGAAACAAAGTGCCTGATAGCATGTTTGAAAAGTTAGAATTTCATTTGAACAAAGAATAAATCTATACTAGAAAAAATATTTAATGCTGTTATATTAGCAACATTTGCTTTTGTGTTAATGTTTTTTTTTATTACGAAAAGTTTCAATGATGCGTACTTACTTGATTTGTTTCAACTCGCTATCCAAAATTTGTTAATCATATGAGAGATTTGCCCCATGTTGGTCTTGCAATTATAGAACTCAACAAATAGAACTGAATTCCGATCGATTAACCTATTTATTCATGATCAATTTATATAATAAATGAAATTTTTGTAGTATATTTGATATTTTAAATTAATATTGCTTTATACTTCGTAATTAAACCAAAACATTTTAAAAATAAAACTTATGGGCATTATACGCAATATATTAAATCCTTTGCATTCAATTTTTCAGAACCTTACAAATTAGCAACA
Organism: Dolomedes plantarius; assembly: GCA_907164885.2. NCBI lineage: Eukaryota > Metazoa > Arthropoda > Arachnida > Araneae > Dolomedidae > Dolomedes > Dolomedes plantarius. Next base: position 157,640,889 of record OU015494.1, on the reverse strand, counting down.
TAAAAAATGAACTGGAATCATATCGTATGCAGAAAAATTTGAGATCTGTAGAAAACTCTGAAACAACACGAATAAAAAATTGAAGTAACTGACGTCTGTGTAGTAATATTGAAATGGAAATCTGATGGATGTGACAAAAAAAGATTAAAACATGATAAAATAATTACAATGATAACCTTCTATTTCCCTTTTTATAAGTGGATAAAATTAAAAATAAATATACTTGTCCCATTTAATGCTGTTTAATTATCATAAATGTTTTGAAATTTTGGAAGTTCAAAACAGTTGCCGCTCGCTTGTCCCCGTGTAAATCTGTACCATCAATTTAATGGAAAAATCCGAAGACACTTTGCAATATTTTTTTTATATACATCTCCACCATACTTTTGTCTTAGTAAAAAATAAGGTAAAAATTTATGATTTATATACTGTTCCTTCATATAAATTGCAAAACTGTTGGAGTTAGAGTTACAGCAAGGAAATTTATTAGGGCGATGACATAAGGTACATCTTATAAGCGATTGAAATTATATCTGTAAATCAAAAAGAACATGCTAAAATTAGTATTTTATGTGTCCATTTTTAGCAGTTATAACTGCTTGCATACAGCGTGGCACTGAGTGATAAAGATACTGGATGATTGTGTGCGAAATGCCATTCCACCGAGACTCAGTTCTCATCCATAATTCTTCAGTGTGGGTGATGACAGCCGGGTCAATCATATCGCTCGTAAATCGGCTTGGGATTTTCGAGCAGGGTGGAATATATGGAAAATTCCGTGGGCGACAAATCAGGTGACCTAGCAGGCCAAGGGAGGTATGATACTCGTTGGTCACAGAAGAAACGCTAGCCTATTTGGGAGACATGGGAACGAGCATTGTCCCGTTGAAAGATAGCTCCAGGAAGGGTCTGAGTAGGACTTCTGGACCCAAGATGTACCACAGACTTTCATAGTACCTATTTTACGTATAAGGCAAGAGCGTGAACACAATGAAAAAACCTCCAAATTATTGTGCTTGGAGCAGGACCAATATATAACTCTCTCCTAGGCACCCTTTCAACTGTATTAGTGTTTCGCTCAACGCGAATATCACGACACGATTAACAACCTCCTCTTAATCCAACCATTCTTAATGTCACAAAATCTTTGACCTATTCATAATATTGCTTCGTTTAGTCACGAGGTATGTTTACTTACTAGCAGAGCAATACCAATTGAATTTACCGACACAGTGTTTGGGAGTTGCGTGTAGAGAAAATTCAGATCAATCCGAAAACTTTCTTCATGCAATTTCAATGACTAGCAGTGTATAAATCCCACCTTCATAATAAAACATTTGGTTCCTGTAACATTAAATAGTATTGAAGGTAATGATTACAACACTGATAAAAATTGATTAAATAAAAAAGTTTGCATTTAATAAGTTTCAATAGATAACTTATCTCTTTCTCTTACCATAAATCCGTGTTCAGAATTATGATAAATCTACCTTTAAATATTTTTTAACTAGTGACAATTAATACTGCAGTTATGCGATAAAACTTGCTGTTCAGTCATTAGCCGCAGAAATGTAATATGCAGAGATTCTTAATTAAGACATTTTGAAATATCGTTCACTGTGTTTCATGAATGGCGAGGACACTGGCATTCGCTATCAGAGTCTAAGTTCCAGTACGCCTGTTGAAGTGAATATTCGTAGACTTCCGGAATCGGTTATAATCTGTGGATCCCGGTCTTATTGGCCCTCGTTTAGCAAAAGGTAACCATAAAGCTCCCAACTAACCAATAATTTGTCTAATGAAACTGTTTTAAAAAGGGAATCAGCATGTATATCTACAAAATGTATAATTTTATTAGAATCATTTATTTTTTGTTGTATAATTTTTACTATATTTTACACGTGATTAATCCCCTACTACTAGATTATTAGCCCTTCATAAGCGTATGCAAATACTTAAGGGAATGGTTACAAGCGTATTTATATTACATGCTATACATACACACACACACACACACACACACATATATATATATATATATATAATATGGTGGGGGAACGTGTGCTAGATTTAGGTATTTTGTACTGTAAGTCACTCTAGAGGAGCGTTTGCCAAATTCATATTCTTAATCTCCATTTTTTTTTAAAATTTAAAGTTGTTTGTCAACTGACAGTTTACTGAGTCCAGATGCTAATATAGCACAGCGAGTTGAAATATATAGCAATAAACATAGAAAAGTTGTCATTCCAGATAGATCACAATTTTTTTTTTTTTTTTTTTTTTTTTTTTTAAATTTGAAGAAAATCATCTGTTTGTAAAATTTTTTTTCCTGCTAGCATTGCGCGGAAATCCTAAACTCTTCCACACTGAAAGATCAAAGACCCCAGGTTATAAACCCCCCTGATTCCAATGTACTTGCAGGCTTTGCCACCTGGAGTTTAGCCTTTCAGCACTCGGCTCTCAAGTTCCATATCGGTATGATTCTAAGGTGAAAGACTTTATTTCTTATAAAAGTAATTATATAAACCTAAGGCAAACAGCTTTGGTGTAAATATCAACCATTTGTAGAATTTCTTAGATTTTTTTTTTTTTTTTTTTTTTAGATCCTAAGCAATGCCAGAATATTGATTATTTTGGTTGTAGATAATTATAAACCTCTAATTTTATGTAGTACAAAGATTGTCTAATGCTTGAGGAAGAAAACTATTTTTACGGTGTTAAATATATAAGACAATGCTTCTTACATAATATAGTTTTTATGTTTCATAAGGGATGTTAATTTGTTTTTTACTCTATACGGCATTTAAATTGCCTAACTAAAGATCATTATTTCATACCTTAAGACTCCAAGATGTAAATTAACGATCACTTGAATCTCCCTATACATTTTTCGATATGTACTTACCTGGGAATTATATGCCCCCCGTTCTAAGCCCCAAATCCGATATACCTGTGGAATATGCCATCGGCGGTTTTCTGTTCAACACTCGACTCAAGTCTGCATCTCCGTAAGATCCGAACTTCTAGAAATGTTTTGAAACTTCTTTCTACAGGGCTAGCTTGTAGTACATACTTCCATTTCCCATGAGTAAGGAATAAAAGAAGATTGCATCAAAGATAAAACTAATGCTTTTAAAAACAATGTTGTATTTGGAGACATTTTGAAGTTACTCATGCTTCAAAAAATTATCTCCATCTATAAGAAGTAGACGTTTTAAAAATTTTAATGGTTTTTAATTCTTTGCAAAATGAATGAAAAATAAAGTAAGCAATTATATATGAAACATTATCGAGAACTACAATGATAAATAAAATCGGATTAAACAAAATTGGTTATTAAACAGGAATATTTTAGGATTATGATGGATCTTGTCTCTTATCCTCTGTTTCTTGAAACTTCCGTAGGACTGTTAAGTCATGGCATTGGCTTAATTGTTTATTCTTTAGCATAACAAGATAACATGTATTGTTAAACTTTCTTAATGATACATTTAAGAATAATATTGCATTTATAAAGAGCCTTCCTTTCCTCTTAAGACATAAATGATGTCTGAAATTAATTTCACTTTAATTATATCAGAAACAAGGAAACTGTCAGTATCGAATTTAGTGTATAAACCTTTTCCCCCCTAAACTTTTAAACTAAACCTGTAATGTAAGATTTCAAATTGAACTGTTATGCATTTTAATATTCATTAAGAAAATTTGTAAATTTGTTAGTTTGTAACAATTTTACAATTTTTTAACGAATATTGAAATGCATAAAATCTCATCTAAAATCCTACATAAGAAATACAGGAAAAATAGGTTTATACACTAAATCCGAAACTGACAGTTTCATTGTTTCTGATATATTTCTCCTAAAAGAGAATGAGTATTTTTGTGAGATATATCAATTAATTCTTAAACATCCTGAAGATATTCATAGAAATTATATAAATTTAGAACTTAAATTTTTGTTAATTTATTATGAAACTGTGGAATATATTCTACGTAAAGTAACATTTCCTGTGAACAATTGGTGCAGAGGTAAATTTTTCAATGAATGCAATGTGATGTAATAATAAATATCAATTTTTCGTTATAAATGTAAGAATCCGATAATTTCCTTCTTAGCCAATAGAATAAACAAACATAAAACAGCTATAAAATATGTACATTTTTATAGCAAAGCTCAACTATCTGATGAAAATTAATGTAACTACAATAATATGAAATTATTACATTTTTTCACCCATTTAGAAACATATTGCATGTATCATACCAATAAATTCCAACATGTCTCAGAGTATTTCGGAATTTTTCTTCCTGTTACAGTATGTAACTGTAAGAAAAACTGTTATGTAAAAACTGTATTTTATATACTGTTTTTACATAACAGTCGAACATTATCAAGATATAATAGAAAAAAAATCATTATAAATTGGATTATCGCGTTACAGTCTTTTAAAGACTAGATGCGTTCTCATTTTAATGTTATAATAATTATATGAATCAAATGTATGACTGTTATGTAAAAACAGTATTTTATATACTGTTTTTACATAACAGTCGAACATTATCAAGATATAATAGGAAAAATTCATTATAAATTGGATTATCGCGTTACAGTCTTTTAAAGACTAGATGCGTTCTCATTTTAATGTTATAATAATTATATGAATCAAATTTGTATCAAGTATTGAAGACATTAAAACTGAATAATTGTAGTAAAAAATAATCCATGCGTAAATATTTGCTCAAAGGCATACATTTGTAGGACAAGGGTTTTTCAAACTCTAGTATGCATTAATAATATGTACAAAACTGCAACTGACCAAATACGTCATTTATCATAAACTCGAAATAAAACTTCTTATGTCAAAGCTTTATCCCTAATGCTAAGCCTAAATATCTGTAATGTGCTGAGTTGATGTTCTTAGTTATTTTCTTAATGAGCGATTTTAAAATTAATGAGTCAACTTATTCATTGTTTGTGACAGCTTTAGTGGAAATCTCTTACCTTTCGAAAATGCTTTAAACTGAATAAATTGGAATAAAAATCATCCTCTTTCAATTGATAGCAATATTCAGATTACAAATATACTAAATTGTTTCAAAATCACGTAACAAATATTAAAATTAAGAATGAGGTGATAAATTAGAAAAAAAAGGTATTAATACTCGGATAAATATGAGTGACAGCATAATGGTTTTAACTTGGAAATCCTTATTTCAGAATCCAAATCTTAATGGGAATTATTATTTCCACATGTTATCTTTCAAAAGCAAGAGTGAACAGTAAAATCTAATAAATGGCCGCGGAATATTTGAAATAAAAATATGACACTATTTTAAAGTGATTACAGACTTCACCCAAACGTAACTGGATTAGTATTCAGATTTTCAAATCTTTTGACTCCAACCACAAAATTATGTTCACCTTCCATGCGACTGAACTTGTGAAAGAAATTTTGTTTCAGAACAAAAGTAATACGCTTTAATTCACCTGTTGAGGACAGGAAAATAGTCTCCCTTTAAAAATATTCGTACTGTTCAATTCCAGTATAAACAAAGAGAGAAAATGTTACACTCTCTTCAGATCGCAAGTTATTCGGTCTTGAAAGCTACATAAAATAATGAAAGAGATTAAAATTTTTATAAACTGAAGCATCCATGTTTTCATAGGGGTACATTATATTCACCACCCTTACTACATATATGAACAAGGGGGGGGGGGAATGCCTTTTTAAGGCAAATATAGTATATTTGGGTATTTTAAAGTGACCTTTGGAGTAATAAAATGAAAATTATCCTAAAACTAAAATTAGTTAAATATTTCTGAAATATAGACTGATTTCATATTTCTTGTATTTTTTACCCCCTTATTTAATTTTTTAAGCGTTGTTCTTGCACAATATAATTTTTTAATGTGTGTGAATTACTTGTTGAAATAGCGAAAGACTCGATTAAGGCTGCTGTATACGAACCCTATTGGATTCGCTCACCTCAGTGTTAACCTATGGAGAAAATTTGTCTGCTATTTACAGATACATAAATGCTTATAATCAAATAAAAATGGTATTTTCAGATAGCCTGAACTTTTCTGCACCTTGCAACAGGATTCATTTAATAGATTTCGTCCACCAAAGGAATTTATAAGTGTTTAAGACATACTATACCAGATTTTTTCTCCCGAATAATTCAAATTTTAAAATATAATTTGCATTCTTTTTCAACGAAAACTGCCCCAAGGTGTAAAATTTCTTTTTCTATTACGGAGTACAAAACCAGAAAAAAAACCCTTAAAATCCAGGTCGGCAATCCTTGGACAAATTTTGTTCATAGGTTAACATCGAAATATGCAAATCCAATAGGTTTAGTACATAACAACCTTAATGTCTATACCTAAACTTCTAGGGTCAAATTTATCCCTTTTTTGATTGACTTTTATTGCAATAAATACAGTTTACATTTACTAATCATTTTTTAAAAAAGGATGTCAATAAGGGTTGATGTCGAATCGCCTTCGAATTGTTTAAATCGTGGGCAATTTTAAACTATTTAAATCGTGGGCAATTTTAAGTTTCGATCCTGTCTTATTTTCATTACTTGATTAATTTCATATTTGTGTCAACAAATGTCAGAAATGTACTGTTGAATGCTTGAGTAGGTAGGTACTTTATTTTTTTCCGGAAAAGTATCACGAGTGAGCAACTAATTATTGAATAACTAAGATTGATTATACAATATGAAAAATAATTTTTTAAGTATAAAAAATATTAAAGTTGGTAATTTAAACGTCATTATTATTTTTTGTTAATTAGAATTAAGATTTTGTCGATAATCATTTTTTTAAACATTGTTTTTCTACGCGTGGATATTTGCATGAATCCATGAGGGAAAATTGTAGCTAGAAAGTTTTAAATAATTGTTGGTTAAATCGCTATAATTATAATTTATATGATGGGTTCTTCCATTTGAAATATTGATGAGAGAAAAAAAGGGCGCTTATTGACAATGAATATCTTGTACAATAATAAAGAGCCCAGAATCTTAAACTTAGACGGAAAAAGAAAACTGACATGTCGCATTTTACAAAAGAAGAAAGTTTTATTAAAAGAATAAGGTTTTATCAAAAGAAATAAAGGCTATCCTCATTATTGGTTTTATAAACTACAGAGGTTTTTTTTTTTTTACTTTTTTTCCTCTTGAGTTTCGAAATAGACGAAAAGACAGTGATAGATTTTATAATTTGTCTGAGATCTGTGAACTCTTTTGTACCGCAACAAAATTCCTCTTCCTAGAACTAGTTCTAAAGAAAATTTCTGGAAACTAAAACCATATGAAAGCGTTGCAGCTGTAAGCGGCCCTTTACGAACAGGCAAAATACCCTATATAGAGATTTTGTAGCTAGAAAATTTTAAAGAATTGTTGGTTAAATCGCTATAATTATAATTTATATGATGGGTTCTTCCATTAGAAATACTGATGAGAGAAAAAAAGGGCGCTTATTGACAATGAATATCTTGTACAATAATAAAGAGCTCAGAATCTTAAACTTAGACTGAAAAAGAAAACTGACATGTCGCATTTTACAAAAGAAGAAAGTTTTACTAAAATAATAAGGTTTTATCAAAAGAAATAAAGGCTATCCTCATTATTGGTTTTATAAACTACAGAGCTTTTTTTTTAAAAAATTTTTCCTCTTCAGTTTCGATATAGACGAAAAGACATTCACAGATTTTATAATTTGTCTAAGATCTGTGAACTCTTTTGTACCGCAACAAAATTCCTCTTCCTAGAACTAGTTCTAAAGAAAATTTCTGGAAACTAAAACCATATGAAAGCGTTGCAGCTGTAAGCGGCCCTTTACGAACAGGCAAAATACCCTATATAGAGCCTCTCGAGACACCTGAAATTCCCTTGAACCCTATTTCATTGAACCCGGTTTTTCGACTTGGGAACCTTTCCCAGTTGAATGTCTTTACCCCTTTTGAAAACTTGTTCTTTTTTTTGTAATGCAACAGCAAGAAAATTTTAAAAGTAAGAAAAAGAATAAATTCTCTTATTTTGATTGTCTTTTAAAGAAATTTTAAAATTTTAGGTATGTAATGATTTTTATGAACTAAATATGTTGTTATCTCTGCCAAAACTGGTAACAAGAAAAATATTTATTTTCACCACATACCTCTTTCAACAATCCATTTATTTGCAACTTAGATTTAATATGCAACAATATTTATTAACATAGTATATCAGGCATTGTAGTTAGTTTATAATAGTTTCTATGATAATCAAATAATTTATTTAAAATAGTCTGTTTGTTGGCATTCATTCAATTCTATTCACTCAAGTCAATTTGTGAATAAAATTAAATAATTTGGTCTCCTATAATGATTGTAAAATATTTTAGATTATATTTTCAACCCTTATATTTATTTACAGTTAATGGGCTGACAGCTTCATTCAGGAAGAACAATTTCGTGTGAAGGCTTTGAAAGTAATTTTGAGCACTAAAAGAAAAATACTATTGTAATTTAAGGCTGACAAAATCCAGATTTCTGTGCTTTGAAAGGAATTTTTATAGGATTTTACTTTGTTATTGACGTTTAGATTGTGATAATAGTTTGATACTACGAATGCAAATCTTCTAAACGACGTGGAAATTAAAGTGAACTATAGAAGCTGTTAAATTTGTGTGGTAAATTTAATATAATACACTAAGAATAATTCCGTATAAAAACTGAGCACAAAGAAAAATATTCTGTTGTGTTATACAGCTCATTGAAACTACTTTCTAAGCTTCGATAGGTACCCCTATGATACTGTTCTCTGCTTTTAAAATGTGATAAAATTTGACATTACAAAGCAAATTTTGTTGTTGTTAAGCCCCCTGAACTATAAAATGCTAGACCAGGTCCATGAAGCTCTGTCGTATGAGCAAATGAGAGGCAGCAGTATCCTGATCTGCAAGCAAGCTGACAGATTGCCTAAACAGTCCACAATGTGGGAAGGATTCGCAGGAGCAGCAGAACAGGAACAAGGGGGGAAAGACCTTTGTAGAGTTCTGGAAGCGTATACTTACAAATTTTGTAAATGGAATTAAGTTAAAAGGAACTGTAGAAGGTTTTAAAGTTGTGTAAATAATTTTTTGTCTCTAAACCAAGATTTCAAAGACTTGACAGATGTAATATAGATATCGAAAAAATGAATATGAATTATCAACCATAATTATATAAAATTGCGTAGCACTTTGCTCTTGTCAATATGGCTCATCTTTATTTTATTTCCCATGGTACACTGATGGTCTATTAAAATAACATGTAGAGTATAGCACTTCTCTCCGCACTTGGGTGTATATAATTTGAAGTGGCACTCTAAATGAATTTGATACAAACACAGTTTATACATGAAACAATGTTTATTGAATTCGTTGCACATATAGATTTTGCTTTTACAGCAATAAGCATACGTACTTCTTGTACGGAATATATATTAGCATTCAATAAAATTACACTTTGCAATACTCACAACCTAGAGAGTCAAACCAGCAGTTCTGCTACGTAAACCTTGGGCCTGCTAAGCACTAGCGCAGGATAGTACTGGAGCTGCTTACCTCGCAGCTCCCTTACTTCGCTTATCTATCAACTTTTTACAACAACCTTTTTTATTAATCAAGCTGCATGGTATTTATACCAAGCGCGTATGCCGAAATTAGCATATCTCAAGCAGCTTCTTTAATTTATTCACTCAAAAGTTCGATTCTTGTGAATCGAATCTTATGTATACCTTACAAACATAGAAAATAAAATTTTATATAAATACAAGATTGAGCTGCCAATATGTTTTTGCATTTAGTTCCCTCCGTACGAAGGTGAGATTTATACATTTTTCTAGACCATTTCAATTAAACCATATATATATCTTTTTTTTTTTAAGAGTAAACTATAAATCTGAAACTAATTCACTTCTGAATAATTCAATTCTGAAATTATTATCTGCAATTTTTCACGAACTTTTACTAATACGCTTTTAATAGAATTCATTTTTCAAATATTTTCAGTTGTCATGAATTGGAAATAAAATCGTATATAGAATACTCAAATATGAGGTTATAAAGAAAGGAAAGTAGTTGCATTTATCCCCGAGGAAAATTATTTCTGTCTTCTATATAGAGTAAATGGCAGTTCAAAATCTATTAGATTTTGAATTGCCACTAAGTTTCACTAAAATACTTTAACCAGAAAAACACTACAGAATGATGCTCATACTTTCATGAACATAGTTCAAAGCATAAATAATTCAGACAAACTGAACTTAAAAAATTTTACATTTCTTTCATATTCATGAGAAACTATTTACACCAAAATTTCTTAACACGAAGACAATAAATGAAAAAAATATTTATGTATCAAAGCTGATTTCATTTCTGTGGTTTTTCATAGTACTTGGTTACAGGAAATTTCTGAAGTTAGTTACAAAAAATTTTTTGCAATAGCAATATGTCATTAAAATTTTAATTTTGCGTTTGAGATTTATATTGAAATTATATTTACTAATTCCTAACTTTTTCATCTTGCTCTTAATTTCAATTCTAATATGGTAATAACATTTATTAGGGAGAAAATACTTTTTCCAGCCCAAGCTCTATTCCAATTTTCTTTCTGGAATTTATGCATTGTTTTAACCATCTTAACAATGCAATTATCTTTTTAAAGCATTTTTTGTACGGTGCTATCCATTTATCAAGGTACACAATTCTTTGAAAATGCACGTACGTGCGTAATTACGAATGTATTATATGGGTACATGTGATTGGAACTAAATGTGACAATGAATAGACTATATCGCAATAGATAAAATGTAATTTAGAGATAATTGAAAATTTAGATATGAAAAATAAAAAATCTTGTAATCATACCTGCTAAAACTATTGATGGATAAATGTGACAGCAACAGGGTCTAAAACTATGATAAACTATAAATAATCATTCTAATGTAGTTGAAAATAAAATTTTTAGAGGACTATAGGTTAACACAAATCGAAAATAAATGTAACAAAAAAAATAACGCTTTTCAGATTAAACACATCTATACTATTAAAGCTAGGATAATATTTTGAAAAACTGAAATGTAATAGTAAATTTCTAAGTCTTAAATTGTATAGAATACCATTTCAGTTTGTTTACAAAAAAAAAAATCCTTCAGATGAATAAAACAAAGTGAAAAGCATGAGCATAATATTAGTTATCAACAACTCAGGTATAGACTATTTTAGTTATGTATTGTTTCAATCTCGCTTATTATAAAAAAATTTACAGAACTAAAAATAGCATACAATATATAAATAAAAATTTTATATTATTTAAAATGTAAGTTAATTGACATTTATGTAATATATGATTATGTAGGAATGTTTGCATTTTTGTTGCTACTGATCGATTAAAAATTTCAAAAGTATTAAGGTCTGTATCAAGACATAAGTAGCCTGCAAAATCTTCATCTGCAGATTAATGAGTAAATTTTAAGGATAGCAGAATGTCTGACTGGAACGATAATCCATTCTCTATACGTTAACTGCAAAAATTATTCAGTGACATAAAGGGGAGGTTAAAAATTTGACCTTTTAGTGTACCGAGCAAAATTACTCTTTCTGAACAAATATTTTTAAGAGCAAAATTATAAATCCAAATCATATCTAATAAAAAGCCAATTACCGTATTTTTCGGACCATAAGACTCATCGGAAGATAAAACGCACCTCAAATTTATGGGAAGATTTTTAGAAAAGAATATTTTGTATTTTGTTAGGTATATAAAGGTATTTTCAATTTCTGACTGAATAAAGATAAAACAATATCTATATCTATATCTATATCTATCTATCTATCTATCTATCTATATATATATATATATATATATATATATATATATAATATATATAATATATATATGTATGTATGTATGTATGTATATATAATAAAAAGTATTCATTATATTTTAATGTTATCTTTGGACAATAAGACGTACCCCAATTTTAAGTCGATGCTTTTATGTAAAAATGTGCGTCTTATGGTCTGAAAAATACGGTATGTGTTTCCCGTCAATTAAAAAAGGTCACCTAAGTATTCCTTTAGCATCCTTAATCTGTGTCTCAAAGAAACGCTTCAACTCGTCAAGCTTGTAAAGAAATTGGCAGCAACTCGCATCATGTTTCATACTGTTTCGTCCTTCATGTTTCATACTGTTGAAATCGTAACCAGTTTATTAACTCAACTTTCTAGTTTTAAAAAGTGTTTGATCGGCTTTGATCTATGTATACAAGAAGTGTCATTCATATAAATGAATGAATTCAGACTATAGAGTATGCCTACAAAAGGTTTGATGCCTTAGTAATCTCTGAAAGGAATGTCGAATCGTCTTCGACCTTCTTCACTCCACCAAGAGAAATTTAGAGGGCAAATGGTAATAGCTAGCGTCAAAATGCTTGAGGCAATTTGATGGTATGGAGAAATAAATATTTTAAGATATTTTGCTCCAACATCTGCAGTAACTAAGTCCCAGTACACGGTGTCTTAAAATCTATGATTAGTGTAATTTGCACCTTTTAGTGTTAAATGCATAAAAAGATTCTAAGCCTGTTTCTTGAAATTGAAGTTTGGAATTAATATATTACATCTTTAAAGGAGGTCCATAACAAAATTTTTTTAAACATTTTCAAGAACCTCACAATAATTCCAAATTTGTATTTAAATAAAGATGTTTATGCATTTAAAAATACTTAAACGATATTAAATTTTTCTTTTAAAATATTGAATTTCAAAATTTAAAGCCCGTTATCGTTTGATATTTATATCTACAAAAATAGTTCCGTTACTGGCATGATTTAATTCAGACGGCAAACGATTATGGAAATTTTATTTGTAAAAATTTTAATCACTTAGAAGGACCCATTAATTATTTTTTAGAGCAATTTTTTCTTCAGAGAAAATGTTTTTATAATTTCTGCTCGGAATGAAAAATGTTCAGCAAAAGCAGAGAAACATTTCATAGAGATACCTTGCAAGGAAATTTAGGATACGTTTGTTTAAAGAAGGGAAATTGTGGGATATTAATCCATTCCGAGGCGGATAGTCTTAAAGTACAGAAGTACATCAGAGTACGCATAGACAGCACAAGGTAAAAATACGACGTTTGACAGAGCAATTACCACAGAAACCTGCGGTTCGCTTTATTTGATTCTAAAATCTAACCATTAGCTCTCATTAGCTTCGTTTTTTAAGTAACAAGTAAAACATAATCATCTGATGATGTTTATTTTAGCTGAGGCTTATTATTCCTGTGTTTCAAAAAGAAGGCTCAGCATTGCAAAGAGCCTTTGATTCTCTTTGTGAAACTTTCGAAACGTTTCGTTAGTTTAGCCAGCTAGATACCATAGAGATACCTTACAATGAATTTTAGATACACCCGTTTAAAAACATTATTCCAAGTGGAACATTATTCCGTTCAGAGACAGATTTAACAGAAATAGAAAAGTACAGCAGAGTACGCATAAACAGTATAGGGTAAAAAGACCGCATTTGATAATGCAATTATCATAGAAACATGCGGTTTGCTTCATTCGATTCTAGAAGCTCTATTTCATTCTTTAAACTTCAAGCTCATAAAATAAAAAACCTTTTTTTCCATTAGTTTAGCCAGCTAGATAACATAGAGATACCTTGCAATGAATTTTAGATACATCCATTTAAAAAATTATTCCCTTAAGAGATAGATAGACTTATAGTACAAAAGTACAGCAGAGTACGCACAGACAGTATAGGGTAAAAATACCGCATTTGATAATGCAATTATCATAGAAACATGCGGTTTGCTTCATTCGATTCTAGAAGCTCTATTTCATTCTTTAAACTTCAAGCTCATAAAATAAAAAACCTTTTTTTCCATTAGTTTAGCCAGCTAGATAACATAGAGATACCTTGCAATGAATTTTAGATACATCCGTTTAAAAAATTATTCCCTTAAGAGATAGATAGACTTATAGTACAAAAGTACAGCAGAGTACGCACAGACAGTATAGGGTAAAAATGCCGCATTTGATAATGCAATTATCATAGAAACATGCGGTTTGCTTCATTCGATTCTAGAAGCTCTATTTCATTCTTTAAACTTCAAGCTCATAAAATAAAAAACCTTTTTTTCCATTAGTTTAGCCAGCTAGATAACATAGAGATACCTTGCAATGAATTTTAGATACATCCGTTTAAAAAATTATTCCCTTAAGAGATAGATAGACTTATAGTACAAAAGTACAGCAGAGTACGCACAGACAGTATAGGGTAAAAATACCGCATTTGATAATGCAATTATCATAGAAACATGCGGTTTGCTTCATTCGATTCTAGAAGCTCTATTTCATTCTTTAAACTTCAAGCTCATAAAATAAAAAACCTTTTTTTCCATTAGTTTAGCCAGATAGATAACATAGAGATACCTTGCAATGAATTTTAGATACATCCGTTTAAAAAATTATTCCCTTAAGAGATAGATAGACTTATAGTACAAAAGTACAGCAGAGTACGCACAGATAGTATAGGGTAAAAATACCGCATTTGATAATGCAATTATCATAGAAACATGCGGTTTGCTTTATTTGATTCTAGAAGTTCTATTGCATTCTTTAAGCCTCAAGCTCATAAAATAAAAACTTTTTCTTTGAGAATTTTGAGACCCAGCACTTTAACGGTAGAAAGTTCACATCTGTCTTGTGATTCCTGAGGACCGTTAAGTAACAAGTAAAATATAATCATCTGCTGATGTTTATTTTCATCTGAGGCTTATTATTCCCGTCTTTCAAAAACAAGGCTCAGCATTACAAAGGGCCTGTGATTATCTTTTCGAAACTTTCGAAAGGTTTTTGTTAGTTTAGCCAGCTCATAATCATCCTTTCGTAATTTACACTGTGTTAAAAAAAATATAGTTGCTACACCTTAACAAAACATCTAACAAAACGACTATTTTCTTCTCACTAAATTACACATTAACAATTAACTTTCCCACATTGTCTTCTAATATCAGTAGCTCTTATAAACTGCTTCACAAGCATTAATTTATATATTCCTTGAATTAAGATTTAAACAAAATTTCACATGTAACATGCATATTAATCTCATTCAGACTTTAAAGGGAGACCAGTCTAAACAATCAAATCCTAATTTTCGTCTCTACAGTGAATATACTTAAAATAAAACTAGAATAATTTGTGCAATTATTAAAATTGCTATAAAACATGATGTTACAAATTAATTTTAATTTGTAATCATCAAAAACGATCTAAAGTGAGAAGAAAATGTTATCTAATTCCTCTTGATTAAATTCAATTTACACGATGACGAAATTTGATATCATGCGCTCAGAACTGTGATTGAATTGTTGATGTGTTTTGCTAGTATGGCCTAAGAGGTGTGATTGATTTGATGATGAATTTTGACAATATAGACTCAGAGCTTCGATTAAATTGATGATGAATGTAGAAAATATTGGTTCAGAGTATTTATTGATTTGATGCAAAGAAAAATAGAAATCATATACATATTGCGTAGCACTTTGCAAAATCATGCCTAAAAGTATTTAGTAAAGCAAAATTTTTTGATTTGCTGCAGATATTTTAAAATAATCTCTTGAAATGTTCATGATTATGTTCATATTTATCTTATGTGATGAAACCAATATGAATTCTCGACCCATATTGGCTTACATCGAATCTACAATTACGGAAAGAATTTAAAGTAACAAAAAAAATAATAAATCCGCACAGTTTTCACAATGAAATCCTTAATTTTCATATTACTCTACATTGAAAATTTTAATTATAGAGATTTTAATAGACAAACTCTATTTTTGAGTAGAATATATATGGCTAAATTGCACATAGAGAGTAAAAATTATCCTTAGTCGTTGACTAACGTAATATTTGCAAAAATCCTATTTGGAGAGTCTTGGGTTACATTTGATGCGTTTAATTTAATTTATAAAGTAGTAATACACCAAATTAATGGAAAATGTATATTTAATAAAAATGTTATATTAACATTCTTTGAAATAAAAATGTTATATTAACATTCTTTGAAATAAAAATGTACTGAAAAGTTTGCTTGCTACGCTCATTTAAAAAGTCTGCTGTCTTGAAGTCATGAAACATATACTTAATGTCCCACAGGTCATTTAAAATGCACCTTTAATGATAATTTCTAGATCTTTTACATCTATTGTAGTAAATACTAATGTATGTATTTATTGTATATATATACTGATATCTATCTATCTATCTATCTATCTATCTCTCTCTCTCTCTCTCTCTCTCTCTCTCTCTATATATATATATATATATATATATATATATATATATATATATATATATATATATATATATATATATATATATATATATATATATATATATATATATATATATATATACAGTTTGCTCTCTGTTTAACGACGCTCTACTTAACAACGATCTCTATTTAAAGACGATATTTCCCAGTCCCGGACCCTCCGACATTATAGGAAATGTTATTTTTTCACAAATTCTGTTTAAGGGCGATCTCTACTTAAGGACGATTTTTCACGGTCCCTTGAAAGTCGTTAAACAGAGAGCCAACTGTATATATATATATATATATATATATATATATATATATATATATATATATATATATATATATATTTATATATATATAAAGTTTACAAATGTAAATTACTTAATATGAAACAAAAATGAGTAAATAAATTATAGGCGCTAAGCTGCTCACAAAAATATTTACGATATATAGATATTTAAAATTAAGATAACTAAAAGGGCAGATGCGACCATTTAATACTCCTATAACCTGAAATAAGATAGACATATATAAATAAGCAAAAAACGGAATTGAAGGTGGTATAGTTGATGACTGGGGGGGGGGTTGTGGCCCCCCAACCCCGGTTAAACATGTTTTAAGCCTGGCAACACTCCCGGAGGTCGGCTATAACACCAAGACAGTAATAAACAATTATGAAGAGGAAAAATATTTTAGGTGAAAGAGGTAAGTTAAACCAGATGTCTTTACTAATATAGTCAACTAAAACATAATTACAATATGAATAGCGTTTTAACTTTTTAATAAAAAAAATCTTAATACTAAGATACAGAAATACAATAATACTAATTAACTAAATAATTACTCACTAACATATACACTATACACATTAAGATACAAAATACTTAGCTCCCACCAAGCAATGAGACACGAAACTCATGCACACTCACTTTTATAGACATAGTGGGAATAAATATCGCCGTATTAGGGAAATTTTTAGTGTTGCCAACTTATTTTAAAACGATTCACACAATCTTTATTGTCTAAATTAAAAAACTGGGTTAGAATTGAAACGAGGAAATTGACAGGAAAACCCTGGTCAATAGCTATAGTTATGAATTTAATTATACTGACGTCCATAGTTTTTTTGTTTGAATGTAAACGTTGACAACGTATTAACTGGTTAGTAACTATATTGCGTTTAATATTTAAATGTAGAGCATTATTCCAATTCATAATCCTAACAGTTTTAAAGTTGTAAAACTCGCGTTTATCATATAGACTGTATATTAGATTTTGATTAACATTTAAACTCAAGTCTAAAAATACCAAATTTCCATCGTTATCTTTATCAGTCTCCAACAATTTAAGATTTTTAGGATAAAAATTTTTGAGTAGAATATATATGGCTAAATTGCACATAGAGAGTGAAAATTATCCTTAGTCGTTGACTAACGTAATATTTGTAAAAATCCTATTTGGAGAGTCTTGGGTTACATTTGATGCGTTTAATTTAATTTATAAAGTAGTAATACACCAAATTAATGGAAAATGTATATTTAATAAAAATGTTATATTAACATTCTTTGAAATAAAAATGTACTGAAAAGTTTGCTTGCTACGCTCATTTAAAAAGTATGCTGTCTTGAAGTCATGAAACATATACTTAATGTCCCACAGGTCATTTAAAATGCACCTTTAATGATAATTTCTAGATCTTTTACATCTATTGTAGTAAATACTAATGTATGTATTTATTGTATATATATACTGATATCTATCTATCTATCTATCTATCTATCTATCTATATATATATATATATATATATATATATATATATATATATATATATATATATATACAGTTTGCTCTCTGTTTAACGACGCTCTACTTAACAACGATCTCTATTTAAAGACGATATTTCCCAGTCCTGGCCCCTCCGACGTTATAGGAAATGTTATTTTTTCACAAATTCTGCTTAAGGGCGATCTCTACTTAAGGACGATTTTTCACGGTCCCTTGAAAGTCGTTAAACAGAGAGCCAACTGTATATATATATATATATATATATCTATCTATCTATATATATATATATATATATATATATATATATATATATATATATATATATATATATATATATATATATATATATATATATATATATAGATAGATAGATAGATACAGATATATATATATATATATATATATATATATATATGATTAATTTTAGAATTGGGAAAAATTGAGTTAATACCCAAAAGTAGTTATTCGAAAATGATTATTTTAATTCTATTAAATGAACAGGATTTCTATTAAGTCTACTCTAGCAAATAACAACTGAATGGTCGCACATGAAGGCAATTACATAAAAATTAAATTGTGGATTCTTAGGTAATATCACGTTATTAATTTATATTAAATTGTCTCCAGTTAGCTCATTGAAGGTGTTTAGGCCCATAATTTCAATTCATATGCGTGTACAATGACAGTATACATATTTGCATGCATACCTTTACATATTTAGGAAAACTACACTATGCACACACATTTTTTAATATTTTGGTAGGTATACTTATATAAGAATAGGTTGGGTCGGCCAATTTGCTTAAATAACTATTTGTAAATGTTTCAGTATACACACTGATTAGTAATACTACGCAAAGGGCAATATGTTATGTCTCCAGTAAGATCTAAGTGAAGTTTAGATTGACGTCTATAAAATATATTCATACTTTAACGTAACTCTTTTGACAACATTGTAAATTAAGCAATGGAATTACGATGAATTGTAGGTATAAAACAAAGTACAATGCTCATGTACACAATGCAAGTTTCTAATCAAAGTGTAAAAATTCTTAGCACATTACTTTTTAGAAAAGGAATTGATATATTACTTTTTAAAAAGGGAGTTTGTATATCACTTTTTAAAAAAGGAATTTATATATAACTTTTGAAAAATGGAATTTATATATTTATTTTTGAAAAATGTGTTTTTCCCTTAGCATCTCAATTATTTTAACATATAATTATCCGTAAATGAAGTATAACATAAATTCTAACCTAAGACTTTTTTTTTTCCAGAACTTTAACTGTAGTACACAAATACTATAGCTATGCATTTCCTACCGTTTTATCTACGTTATCTCAACCTATAAACAGTCGATAATTGTTTTTGCCTCATGACTTATAAATTCAAATGGTTATTTTCACTTTCATCGTTATGATTTCAGAATGACTATTCCTACCTATTTTCTCCCGTTTATCTATTTTTCGTACATTTTAAGTGTGGTACGGAATTCGAGTCTATGCCTTGCTGTCCTCTACACAGGTCTGCTGTAACAGCACGATACACGGTTTGTTATGATCACTATTAATAATCTTTACAGTCTTTTCTATTTCTAATACCTTTTTTTCCACAATTTATGTATTGTTTGAGATGAAACATATTTTTATATACAAGGGCTTAATGCAAGTTCTATTTGATTGCATGTTTTAAAACGTAATATTTTTTTAAATACAGTTCTATTTTGAAATTGGTATTACCAACGGTAATATTAAACCACATGATACCTCTTCAGCATTTGATGAGTTGTTCTTGCTTATTTTTTTCCTTTCATAACTTCTAATACACAGAATCAAATAAATAAATCCCATACGGTCTTTATGCAATTTATAAACTCAAATTATTTCTTAATAAACTTTATAACTAAACAAGAAGTTATCTAATTTTTGAACAGTTTTGTCGATCTGTTCCTTATTATTGGACTAATTCATCTTACCTAAAATAACATCATGGAAAATAAATTTGTAAAATTATATAAATAAATAAATTACGTATTTATATGTTTAAAATACGTAATAAATTATGTAAAATACGTAATAAAATACGCAACAAAATAATTATATAAAATACGTAATAAATTACGTATTTATATGTTTATGATACGTACCAAATTATGTAAAATACGTAATAAAATACGCAATAAATTGCGTATTTATAATTTTAATTATATAAATAAATAAATAAATAATTACATAAATTAATACACATGGGTTATTAATGAAATTCATCTGTCATTGATACGCACGGGCATTAAATGTATTTCTTAAGAGTGTTTTCCTTTAAAACTACATCCTAAACAAAACTTTTTAACCCTTACGCTTTCCCTCTTCTCCGAGTCCTTGGTCCCAAGCCCCCAAAATCTTGAACTACTGCCCTAGACCCCCAAGCAAAGCGCTAACCCTGATATACTAACCTCTCTTTTCTTCAAGACTTTCCCTTTCTTCCCATGAATTTCTTAAACATTCTTCCATTGTGATGGGTGAAAGGAAGAGTGGAGGGCATTCACACACACATCCAAGTTCACGGACCCTAGGTCTTCGAACCCCCCCAATACCTTCACTGAATTTCCCACTGTTCCCACCCCTCTATTGTTGCCTCGGAGTTCCGTTACTTGCTGATTTTCTATCCCCCCAATCCCCCAAACATATGACATCCCCGAGGTTTTTAACCCTACAGTCCTAAACGTGGAAGGTTTGGTTCTCTCAGTTTAGTTTCGTGTGGTTACGTACACAGCAGTGGGTTTTCTGTGCTTTGGACTTCTTTTTGGACGTACACGTGCTTTATTTTAAGGTATGTAGTATATTTATTACGTATTTACACAAGTTTTGAACTATTGATAATCGGTAAGATTAAAATTTGCTTTTCAAAACCGCTGAAAATTAGCGTATTGTGAAATATATGTGTATGTTTATAGAATAACTATTTTTACTAAGTCCCTTTTTATGACATAACTTTATGCATTTATTGTTTAATCACTGAAAACTGGAAATAGCGGGATTTTTGAACCCAACGATGTTTGTTTACATTAATAACTCTATTGTGTGCAGTAACGGAAAAAAAATTGTAACGAAAAACTGCAAGTATTTCTAGAATAAAAAGTGTATTCCTTAAGATTTATTTTTAACTCACGGAATTACGTAAATACTGGCGTATTTATTCGTAAAGAGGACAAAATTTTGTGTGGTTGTAAATCGTTAATTGATATGTGTAAAAATAAGTCTGTAAAATATTTTGAATTCTACATGATATAAGCGATAGAAAAAACTGTATTTTTTATAAACAAATCGCTATTAAATTAAATGTTTTTCACGAATTAAACATCGCACGAAATAAACATCTGTAGGCATACTCTCCTCACGTTGGTAAACCCCTGGTGGCCAGTGACCCCAACATTCCCCCCCTCCCTTAATTTTCTTGTGGGTAGTAAATAACAATTGCCACCGGAAATATTTTGCGCATCCGTATGAACTATTTGAATGCTAATCTAATTTTACAAGAAACAATCATTTATGGGATATATTTGTGTGTCTCAGCCACTGGGCACTTACTCCAATGAATTTCAAAGTTTTCTCCTGATGTTACCCCCATGTTGATAATCACTGCGCATGTTTTTTCTCTACCATCAACAAACACCTATTAAATTTAATTTACACCAGTAATGCCAAAATCTGGTGAAAAAATTTATTGTATTAATCATATAGAGGTAAAAAATGAATTTTTTAGATTTTTTAATTCATTAACATTCTTCAACTTTAATCTTCTTTATCTTCAGTATCTATCTAGCTCTATTGTTTTTCAATCACTCAAATAGAAATTAAGGAGTGAGAAAATAAGTTTTAGACATTTAAACATTTAAAATTTAAAAAACGATTTAGACATTTAAAATATGATATAGAAATATTAAAAAAAATCTTTTGTACAAGTAATGGTTTTTCAGATTTCGAAATTATTTCAATCTAGTAAATACTGTTTCCTTTCTAACTAGTATCTGAGTTCCCAAATTAACAGTTTCTAGAAAGTTGTTGAGGTTTATGTAAACAATTATTATAATTTTTTAAATATTTTTAAATAGTCTTAGCTCTCTAGGAGACTGTAATTTCAAACTAAAACCCGTTGAAATATATATATTTTTTTAAAATTATATATCTTAACAATGACAATAGTATATTTTAGTCATTTTTCTTTGCGTTTGTGCTTAGTGCACAAAACCCTGTGACACATGTTCGATGTCATATAAAGTCATTAATCACTGAATTTATAACCGTTTAGGTGAAATTTTAACTCTTTAAATTTTCAAATTCAGACTGAAACCATTAAAATTTCAAATATTACTAAAATTTTAATAAAAATCGTCCTTGAAACATACTTGCTTTTAAATTTCTTGAAAATTAAGAATTTAGTACAAAATATTTAGTGTCAATAATGAAGTATACATAAAAGAATTGTCTGAAGAATATGTAATATCTCACAAAATTTCTAAACAAGAAATAATATAGACTGTTAACACGCATCCGTCGTTTGGTTTATATATTTTTACTATTCAGATTTGATTATTATTTTACCCACTCATGGAGCTGAAATGTCATTGAAGTAATATTATATCACATTAATGCAGATTAGATTTTTAATGTTTTAAATTTTTAATTTTTTCGTTTTTTTCGTTTTTAGCTTCACAAAGTAAAATAGTAAGTTTAAGTATCAGTAGAGTTACATTCAATTTGGTTTATTCTGGATAAAACATATAAAAATTTACTCCAATACTTTTTTTTATGACCCATGCCCCCCCCCCCCCTCCCAAAGAAAAAAAATGAAATTCCAACACCCTTTAGGTTTTGAATGGTTTTGAACATATGTTTCACTTGCAATGAAACTTTCTTTTTGAAATTTATGCAACATACATCCGACAATTTTAAAGACATACTATATTTCTCAAAAGAAGGGAACGTAAAAACTCGAATGTGGCACTTTTTAATTCTAGTTTTTTTTTTCACAATTATTAAGGATTTGAGAGACAATATAGTATATGAAATAACATATTTTGTGAAGGAATTATAAATAAAATTAAAATAACGTAATTAAGGCTTTTATTGTATTTTTAACTACAAAAAGTCCTCAATAACATAAATATTTTATGTGAAACCTTGACTTCACTTTTCAAACTGTTTGATAATGTTTAAATATTTAAACTTTTTGAATATCAATGAGCAAAATTAACATTAAAATTTTAGTGAAGATATATTAATTCAAAACTTTTGTACTGTACGGTTTTATTTATTTATTTTTTGCTACCATCTTAACAATACTGAGGTTGGTATGAAGTATGAAATATTTAATGTATATGCTCTAAAATTTCATAATTGCGTATGTACAAAATATGAAAACTTTATCAACTATAACATGATAAGGAATTATTCGGAAATTGTTCAATTAATAGATATAGAACTCTAAAAATAAATATAAAAATAATTTATTTCAATGAATTGCAAATTATAACCATTTCTTTTGAAAAGGGATTTAAAAACTGAATTGATATATTTATAAAGTACATTATTTTAAGACGTATGCTTTGAATGTGTGTTCAGGTGACAACTTTAAATTATTATTATAATCATTAATTATAGAAACATCTTAATATTTTAATGTTTTAATTTTTTCCCTTGCTAATATGTCTCCTAAAATATTCTTACGAATGATATTTTCCTATTCGGTAAATACAAAAACTGGTTTTCTGCTCTAATGATTTTGACATTTTGTGCTTTATTCCCCAAAAATTGGTGTCGTGATAGCGGAAATATGGATAATGCTCAAAATATGTTTACAACTCATGTCTGAGTTGCTTTCAAGTTATTTCCCTTGATATTTCATGTTTGAAGAAAATTACATCAATGAAGTATTTGTGAACTATAAGAAATAATTACATTAATAAATGACAGTATATATTACAACAATTATCAAAACGTTATACAGATATAAGGATCTTTTTTTCCAAAGTTAGAATTCAGTGTATGATGTCATGCCTGCACATAAACTTAAGGTAATTTCAATTAATAAATACCATAAAAAATGTTCTGGCAAATTAGCATTTCGAATATTTCATTTTCGAATATCAAATGATGTAGGAAGCTCTCTACACACTCGTATTTAACATAAACCTACAGGAGAGGTTTTTTTTTCTAAAATACCTTTAAAGTTTCTTAAAAATATTGATATATATGACTGTAGTTTATCTAACTTATGCTGTGGGAAATATTAAGATACTGTTCCTACTATTGTACCTGATTAGTTTCTCATTTAGAGCTTAATTCATTAAATAATCTTAGACGACATCTGCTTAGTCGGGGATATTAATTTCTTAAAGACAAATTTCATAAAACTAATTTGAATGAGCATAACTAAGAGGAGAGCATGTTTTTATCTGGAGTAAAATTTTAAACATTGTAACCTAAATTTATCATCAAGATACTTTTAAGTAAGCGTAAAATTTAATGTGTAATAGAATCCTTCTGTGCCACTTTTTAAGTACTTAAGTCGTATTACATTCCGTTATTTCTGATGTAAATCAAATGGGAAGCTTTTGATTTCAGAGCGTAAAAGAATTTAATTTCATTTACAAAAGAGATTAACTTAAGATAGAATTCTTCTTTGTGGTTAAAGGGTTGAAAAGGAGTGCAATTTTAGGGCTTAAAAAATTAATATCTTTCTGAATTCTGAAAAAAATACAAAGCTTTATCACGATAGGTATAGAACAGAACAATCTCTTTTTTTTACCCAAGAAAATTTTAATGGAATTTCTTTTCAATGTTTCAAAGTCCAAATTAATAATATCATTCACGGAATATCTTGTCAATATTCTCTGTTCGCCCTCGTTAATAAGTCTGTCCGTTACATCTGGAATATCACGCGAAAAACTCGTTGAGAAATATAAAACGTGGAGAGAAAATTTTCTTAAACGTAACCAAAACTTGCGCCAAGAACGGAATTTTATATTCATCAATTGATCGACTTGTCGCTTCCGCTCTTGTCCTTTAATGAGTTGGCACATCGAAAAATTTCTCTTTCTTCTAAAAACCTTCTTTCATACGTATTATTAATGCAGTCGATGGGGCCTTTTTTTCTCAAGGATTTTAGCTATAGTAGAGATTCTTTTATGGTTTTTCCCACGCTGGACAATTTAGTAAGCTTGTGTTTGTGAGAAAATTTCTTCATTGATGTGCAACTTCAGACTCGAGGAAACCAGCCGAATTCCCTCATTAATCTTTAATGATTAACATCTTGACATGCTTTCCATGGAGAAATTTGAGCTTCTGTTCTTAACATAAATATTCCGTAATCTGAAACGTATAATACCCAAGAAAATATTTACCTGAATGGAATGCAAATTTATTGAGAGATATTGTAGAAATCCAATAATTTTTAGCTCATGATTAAATCACAGTTTTCCTGATATCTAAATTATAACAGAAGGGTTTTATAACCATTCACATAGTAAAACTACAATTTATGGCAGTCATAAAATTTTAGAAGCTTAAAATAAAAAAGTAACGATTTTTTTTTTCCTTAAGAGCGTTTAAAGAGATTTTTAACAAGATTTCTTTTCTTCTGAGTTTGATATCAAAGTTATTTCCTTTTCAATTTCCTATTCACATAGATTTCTCGAACTTATCGACTATTATGCTAGTTTTCAATTTCTCTCATTTAAAATCACGAATGGCTAAAAATAATTGCTTTTCCGTATACTTTCAGAGCAATAAGCATAAATGACTGATACATCACTTGCAGTACAAATATGTGTAGAATTCAAAAGAAATATGCATTTCTTCCTAATTTCTTAAAGTGAAATGCATACAAGCAGAAAGATATTTAATAAAAAACATGGTATCAAGCAAAAAAAAAAAAAAAATGCAAGAAATTATCAGCTTCTTTTATTCAGTCAGATTTTTCCAGCTGAAAGTTTTTCTGCACTAGTGGGATATTTTTTCTTTTCTACTTGGAAACAGCATTTACATTACTGAATTGAAATGTTTATAATTTTCAATGTTAGAATGGGCTTGCAGAAAAAGTTGAGTTTTTTGCATGCCTTTCTTTTCCAGAAAGGAATCATTGATTTTCACACTAAATTAAATGAGAACGTGTTCTTTAATGCCATTATAGGTTTTTTGTCCTTTCATTAAGATTCTAAAAATTTTTTCATTCATTCAGAAGTGACCGTACTTGATTAAAAAACAAACAGAAAGAACCCCGGCACACTTCGAAATGATTCTCGCAAGCATAAATAAAACAGTTTTTTCTTGAACCATAAATTTTTTTATTTAATTTCATTCGATAAGAAATTGTGCCTCCATCTCGTAAAATAAAACACAAATGGCCTTTCTGGAATTTTTTTCAAATTAAAAGGAAAATTAATATACTTCTTGAGTCGCCTGTTAGTCTTAAAATATTAAAAAAGGGGTCCGAAGCATAATTTTCTTCCCTTCCTATTGGCTCTCTGGTACTGAACGCCCCAAAAGTGAAAAATTTTTTTTCGTAAAAAACAGCAGATTCTTTTTTAACGTCTTGAAGAAGTTTTAATGGTACACCGTTTCCGCCACGAGTGCGCTGATGCTCCAAGTCGTAAAATGGGAAAGTGCGCACATATCTAAATTTTTATGTCGCTTTGAAGCTTAAACAAGCGCAGCCATATAAAAAATTCTCATTAAGCTATGCAGAAGATTAAATCGTTGAGGAGCGCTTCAAAGCGTTTTTTTTTCTCTGTCCCTAAGTCGTTTTTGTTCGCGATCGATAATTCCTAGTGAGCTGAAAAAGGCGGCTCCCGGTTAGGAATCAAGGAGAAAAAATCACTTTTCATTTAGGATACTTCCATATTTATTGCGTCATTTTTATTGCTTGATTAACAAGGAAACGGAATCCCATGCGCAAACCTCATACTTGCAAATGGAATATTTTAGTCTGGCATGCGACTCAATGCATGAAACGACTGCTGCGGGAAAGTTTGGAGAATTATGAAATCGATCGCAACTTAGAGAACGGGTTCAATGTATGGAAGAATTTCCCCTAAGAAGTTGTTCAACCCTCATGTATTGAAAGATGAATGCAGCGCTCAAAATCAACCAACCAATTAACCTATAAGAAATTTTCATGGGATAGATTTGGCCTTAGTTAGCCAATAATAGATGCTTTCCTCGATGAACACAGAAATGTTTTCAATAATTTTCTAAAATTTAATAACGGGTTAAGTCTGATTTTTTTTATATATTTATTGATTATTTCTAAGTTAATAATAAATATTTGAGCTTCAGAAAATTTATACCACGGAATATTAAAAAAAAAGAAAATTAAGAATAGATGGTAAAGATAATTTCGAGCTACTGTTAATAAATAAGACTTATTTTATTACAGGAAAATGCTTATTTTGATTCTTGGCATTTGACTGTAACCTATTCGTATATTCATCTCATTTCATAAATACAGACTGCTTCTTCCACACGAATGCTCAAAAACTGAATGCATTATTCTGCGTAATTCATAGAATGGTGTTAACGATGGAGTTTAATAAAAGTATCTGAAATTGAACTTGCATGTTCTTCAGCCTTAGTAAAGTTTTTAAATCTACTCAATTTCAATAGCATTTTCAGTCCTTTTAACTTTGATGATGTAAGAGTTATGCACGATTCATTTGAAGTTGTCTAGTACACATGTACACGCGCGCGCACACACACACACACACACACACACACACACACATATATATATATATATATATATATATATATATATATATATATATATATATATATATATATATATATTTATTTATTGATATATCCATATTAATGTGCATTTATAATGTCAAAGTCACTAAAAATGAGGAATTAAAAAAGTAAATCCAAAAAATTACCATAATTCATAAAAAAAAATCTTTCACAATCACCCTCATGTTTCTAATTATAACAATATATATACATATGTAAGCATGCGTACTGTACGTATAAGCAATGATTGCCTTCTCTCTTTTACACATACAGAAATAAATATATAAATTATAATCTGCTAAAAAATTTTGTCCTGACAATAAATCTTTACAGGGGTAAAACTACTCATCAAAGTTTGCGTTGATATTATGTGGAAAAGTCCACAGTTTATTAACGCGAATTATCAAAAATGTGAATTTTTAAAGTTCAAATGGGTTTATATTCCTGGCACGACGATATTCCTATCGAAACTTTTAAATTCATTCTACTTTAAATGATTTACATCGACTGGTGAAATGTTTATGTTTTTAAAGCGCTAAATAATTAAAATATCGTACACGAAACTGTAACACCGCCTGAAGACATTTACCGTATTAGATTCAAATTTCACGCCAAGAGAGGGCGCTTTTGTAAAGAATCTCTCCACCCTCCTAACTTAGTGAACAAACAAAGTTCAAGCAGATTCTTTCTTTATTCGTCATCACTATGATAAATAATAAATGCGTTGTCACCATGTTTTTGGCAGAAATGCATTAAATTGCATTTGTTCAAATATTATTTTACTGGGATATAATTTTAATTAAGTAATGCGAGCATTTAAAATGTTTAAGATGCTCTTTTTTATGACCAAATTCATCTTGTGGCTATTAGACAGAATAGGAATTATTTAATAATTATTTTAAATAGCCTAAACAATGAAAAACTGCTTAATTTTTTTGTATACTTTCACAAATTTTACAAAAAATTATTCATCGAAACGTTTGTAATCAAATTGAAATTTTAACTCAATGATACGAAAAAAGGGCTTAATTATCACATAAAAAATAGCGGTACTAGGTCGGATATTGTAAGCTTGAAAAAAGAAAACTGTTCCAAATATTTAGTCACGGAAGAATAAATACGGATGCTGCAAATACAGCTAACACCTAAAGATATAAACGACTTGTCGAATTTAAACGAGTTCTTTTAATCGGTAGTTAAGTATTTATATCTAGATATTTTAATTCAGTTTTAAGGTTCATTGCATATTGAGCGTTAGATTTGTTGGAAAAGTGACAGAATATCAACCAGAAAGAATTGATCTTTAAATATTAGTAACTAGAAGAAAAACTATATTTTTTAAAAGATGCAACGTATGGAATTTCTGTAGACTAAAAAATTCTGACTTGACCATACGTTCTTGCAAAATTTATTGCATAACATATAAGCACATATTGAAGATTCAGAATAATGTATTAATTTTTGTCTTAGTATATCTTTAGTTTTTGATTAAAATGCCTATTAAGTGTTTAGTTGAAATTCATCCTAACCTATTTGTGTCTGGCATTGATTTAATTTCTCTTCATTTACAAATAAAAGGATGCAGCTCACATGATTGTCCGAAAATTTCATGCGCTTATCATGTACTGCTATAAAGATTAGCACATTATTTTATCCATCCTAGCGACTGTAGACTGAAAAAAAAATTTTAGCTTAGTACATTGCAATATTTTCTGTCATTTTTAATTATTTCATGCATTTATGCTAAAAATATTTGCCTTCTAACTAAATAAAGGAACAAACAGGGAGGAGGTTTTCTTTGATAAATATTTACGCATGATTCGTTTTTCTACGTTTCCCGACAGGCGCAAACATCATCTCTCTCTTCCTTGTTGTTTTTTTCCCCCAGAAATATTCAGTTCTGATGAGAATCTTTTTCAAATATCTTTTTAGTCTCTAATTTGTGTTCATTATTCAAATGGTTTCTATGTGAAAATTGTCATAGCAAGCAGTGAGGGTTGCACATTTT
The DNA here is from genome assembly GCA_907164885.2 of Dolomedes plantarius. Taxonomy (NCBI): domain Eukaryota; kingdom Metazoa; phylum Arthropoda; class Arachnida; order Araneae; family Dolomedidae; genus Dolomedes; species Dolomedes plantarius. Next base: position 157,610,943 of record OU015494.1, on the reverse strand, counting down.
TTCTCTCTGGTTCACTCACATTCGGACTGAGATGAAGTAGCGATGCGTTTTCCCCTAGGGTATCCTTTCCCTTTATTTCACCCTCTATAGAATTTTTGCTCCCTCCCCCCTCGAAAGGCTTATGAACATCAGCTAGCTAGACAGTTTTGTTTCGCATTTTTTTCCGCCTCCACTTCTGCGGCTCCTTTGTTTTTCTTCTAGCTATTCTCTGTTCTCCGTGACAGCTTAAACTCCAAATTCCTTTTTCTTTGACTAAAATGCACAGAATAAATTTTCGACTAGCTCAGAAAATGTAATTACAGTTGGGCGCTGATGTGCTATTAAAAACAAATGCAGAAAAAAAGCAACCCTTTTTTCTGTTCGGCTCTCTCTCTCTGTTCGCCTTTTTTTTCTGTGTTCTTGTTCTTTTCCTTCTTGCACTGTTTCAGGGAATTGTATTTTACTACGAAAGAAAAGAAATTTTAATAAGATTGGGCAACATAGGGCTTTGCAAAACGAGTATGTACGCTCCTTTTATGCAAAACCTTGGAAAAGATTTCTGGAATTTCTTTATCTAAACGCATACAAATTTTCTAATGTAGTGTGCGCAGCGAAAAAAACAGCAGCAAATTAGTTTGTAGATTTTTCCATATGAAAAACGAAATGCAAATGCAGATAGAATGAAAACTGCAAATTGCCTCAGTGCGTGAACACAATAAATATTCACCATAATAAATTTTGTGGAATATACAGAAAAGAAAATACTGTATCACACTGAGAAAAGAATTCCACTTACATAGAATCTATTTAATTAATGTTTACGTGATTTAAATATTGTTTTTTATTGTGTTAACTTAAATGACTGTTTTCTATTTCAAGATTCCATAGCAAAACCTACATTTGAAATATATCCGTATGGAAATTAATCAGTTATAAGTTCCTGTGAGACTAAGAAGTAAAATATTGTTTAACTCGTAAAAAAAAAAATGTTGGAGTTCTCTATCATTACCACCAAATCATACTTGGAAGGGCTTGGAAAAATGCTTTTTGCTTACTCATAAAAAATTCTGAAACTTTCTGCAAAAGATTTTATAGTTCAATAAATTCCGTATTTTTTTATTTTTAAAGTTTTTTTAAAATTTAAAATACTATTTGTAACTTTTTGGACTACTAATTTGGACATTAATATTTATCCTTTCAAAATACATTGAGTGGTCAATTTACTGTGACAATTATATGCATGTAAGCCATGGCGTTTCGTTGTTGCTGCTGGAGGCTGAAATGGGTATAAAGGGGATAGCTGGATGACTGTCAAGACAGTTGAAGTGTATTCCTTGCGAATGAATGGGTGAAAAAAAGGTGATCTGACGGACTTTGAACGGTGAATTATTTTGGTTACTAAGGAGCAAGTATTAGTGAAACTGCAAGTATCAGTGAAGATGCTCGAGCTGAAAGGAGAATTTCCAGACTTTCACATCTCAACAGAAGGGGCATAACAGTACATCAGATAGCAACCAATCTTAATCAGGAACCAATTCCAAAGGCCTCTAAGGTACTGTTTGTCGCACATTACATCGTATCGGCTATGGAGGCTGAACACCTGGCCGAATGCCTTTGCTGCCTGCAGCTGAAAAGATGAAACACCTCCAGTTCACGCAAGATCATAAGGATTGGATTATAAATGAATGAAAAAGGGTGATAAGGGTCTGATGAATCACATTTTCAACTACACCATGCAGATGACAGAGTACAAATGGGGATAAAACAATCTAAGTGCAATCCCTTAACTCTTGAAACTTGTAGAAGCAATGTTAGGGTTTGGGGGATGTTTTCCTGTCACTGTTTGGGTCCTTTAATTTGCGTGGAACAACTTCTGAATGCCAAAAGGTATTTAAACACTCTCGCTGATAAAGTACATTCAGTTATGTTAATGGTTTACTCCACTGGTGATGGATACATAACGCAGGACAATACTCGATGCCCTTAAAATCACATTGCCAAAGATGGTTTTAAGAGCATGACGGGAAATTTCCCTTGCTTAGTGACTACCACAATCCCCAGATCTCAATCCAGTCGAGCACTTGTGGAATGAGGTAGAAAGGGGCACCAGACAACTGCAAATCTTGGAGAAGCGAAGTGCATCGGATATGGTCTCGGATTCCTCAAACCTCCCATTAACATCCCTTAGAGTCCATGTGAAAGATAATAGAAGAAATATTGAGAGCAAAAGGTGGCCCAACCCTCTACTGAATAGGCGGTCACAATAAATTGGCTACTTAGTGTAAACCACTCTCTTCCATGAATAAATACAATATAGATTTGTGTGTCATCATATAAGATTCAGGAATTTATACAGTATGCAGGATTACGCATCAAACATTCAAATTTTACATTTAATGTTCCTTTGGTAAAGTTTAAGTTTTCCCCTTTAAAGTGAGTTTCTAGGTTTGTTTTGGATTGGAATTAGAGAAAATTCCTTTTTTTCTTCTCTTAAGTTACTCGGTTAGTCTTTTAAAATATCACTAATCGTATTCCTTAAAGTTATTTGCAAAATCTTACTTTTCTGTCACCTTAGCTGGCAGTATGAAATAAAAGCAAATCTAATTTTTCCTCCGAAACTAGAAGCAAATCTTTCATCAAAAAAGTGGAAACATATTGTGCAACAAACAGTAAGATAGTGGTAGGCAGAGTTTGCAAATAGTTCTTCCTGCTTTGCCGGAAGTCCAAGAAAGACTATGATGGTTGCTGTCGAATTATCATCAACAAAATTATCTAAGCAAATAAGGAAGAATGTTGGGGAAAATTTAATTTACAAGCACAATTACGTAACACAACAACGGAAAAAAGACAAATAAATAAAATAATTTTTCTCATACTAATATAGAATGAGTTTTGAGGCGAAAAGGAAGGGGAAAAAACGAGACGTACGTTCTGTTGTAAAACACGTTTGACTTCTGCAACTTTCAAGACTTATAAAAGTCATGTAAATTAAGAAAAGGGTTAGTCTGTTCTTAAAGGTGATAAACTGAATGATGAGAATCAGTTTCTTAGCCGTAGTTTAATGTAGATAAGTATTGATAAAGGGACCTTCTCTTAATTTTTAACATTAAAAAATTCGTCTTTCGATTAAAAAAAATTGCATGAAAATTATTCTGTTATTCAAATTAATATTTCAGTAAACGGGATAAAAATATTCATCATTTGTTATTATTTTTGAAAACTTGAAATAAAATTTATTTAACCTATTTAAATATTAACATGGTGATGTGGAGTTTCAAAACATCTTCATATCCCTATCGGATGAAAATGATTTTAAAGGGGCAAAATAAATTTTTATTAACACACATTTTGTAAACGTATTTTTTCTTAAAATGTATCTTTATTTAAAGCTCATCATGTATGTGACAAAACCCTTGAGAAAAGTTGAAACTATGTTTTAACAGGCTTTAAATTTGAATTTGAATTTTTTAAGTTTTTGATATAATTGCTGAACCAGTAGCTCTGATTGCATGATTTGTTTTCCCTTTTCTGAGTAGAAAATGTATAAAAGTAATTTTTCTCTAGAACCTATAAAAGGCCTGTTTATGAACATTTTCATCACTTTGAAGGGAAAAATAAACTTTTTTTTAACTGACTTTGAAATGCTGAAGACATACTGTGCAAAGAATTTTAGATGTATCCATTCAAGGAAGGTCAAAAGATGGATAATTCCAACGTAAATGGACTCCGTACACAAATGTAGAACTCGGAATACATGGACCATACGGCATGAAAATTTATTTGGCTTTGGAATTACTGTAGAAGGATTCAATTTTTCATTTCTTGACTCTAAAAGCTGTACAATATATTTTTAAGTCTAGAAAATTTTTTTTTAATGAAGTTTGTATCCCGGATCCCCTTACAGAACGAGCATTGCAAATAGTAAAAGGTTTTCAAAAGGGCATTTTGTTTTCAGAAACAGAAATCGAAGAGAATTCTTCAGTCTAAAATGACTAATATATAACATATTTTAAAAGAGATATAATACACGACAGAGGTGGAGATATTTTTGTAAAATGTCTGTTGTGTAATGCATATTAGTCAAAACTCATTAGAATTGAACTCCTCGGCAAAGAGAGAAAAAGAAATTATTTTGAATGTCCCTGCCAAAGATTGGTAACAGAAAGTAACGAACTGATGGAAATACACGTTGTGTAAATTAGCCATACACTTAGATTTAACCTTTTTTATGCTTTTTCTCCACCAACAGATAAAAGGGTTCTATTTGAGTATTTCAAGACTAAAGCAATCAAATTAATTTGCCACAATTTTATATTCCTTACATTGATTAAGTAGTTGGAAAAAAATTAAATGAGCAGTACATATGACACAAATATGAAAAATTAATGCTTATAAATGGTTGAAAACTGCACACTCACATATAACATGCACATTTTAAATCATGTGCCCATCGTCCAGTTAGAAATGTGATATAATGAAAACATGGCTAATAAGGCATGTAACTTATAGCAATAAAAATTTAATAAATGAAAGAAAAGAAAGAAGGCATGGTATTTTTATAGTTATTTTTAGATGTCTTACATTTATTTGCACATGTGTATTTGCGTAAATACATATCCAACAATTGTATGTAATACTCATTCAGTCCCCCTTCCATCATGGCATTTACCACCAGCGTACACTTATTGCCTATATGCACACTCACCAACGCTAAAAAAATACATGCTTTTAAATAAAGAACTTTGAGGAGATTATCTGTATCCTTATGAACTAATACTTTTATACATCACTGAATCTATGCTCCATAGTCGTTGTGGTAAAATATGCTTAAAGGAATACTTCTATAACAAGACCCCAGACACACATTTTAGAATTATTTTATTTACCATAAGTTTGTACTCTCCATTCAAAGACCAAAGGGACTCACAGTTATATGTATACTATGTTAGCAATTCTTTTCATGAAAAGAATATAAGTAGTGGACCCCTTCCTCTGGATCCATGTATATGTTCACCTGAAAGTTGACACTTAGGTGAAGTAGGGAGAACATTAGTTATGTTACAAAGCCGTACCATAGCGATTTTCTACGTAGGAGAGATGCATTTATTTCAAAGGTTATCCGAGCAAGAGCACATGCTTTCAAAAACGAGGAAAACTAAGCTCCACCATCCCGTACTTATTTTTACCTAGTAGGTCGTTATAAATATCGCCATTTCAGTTTGAATGTAAATTAGTACTCTTATTTACATTCAAAACTTAACTTAATGTGACTTTTCTTTTGCTTATAAAGCAAGTGAATATTATGAGATTGGGTTGGACAAATTAGATGGTTTTTCGCTAAATCTACAGGGAAGCAAGCTTTACAGCATCAGTTCAATGACGTCTGAAAATATTAACACAGTGAAAGTTTAAGGTGGCTGAAATATCGACATTCGAACTGGAAGCCTGAGTTCGCCAGTAGTCATTCAATTGCACACAAATCGGAGGCCCCAGTGTTATACACTGAGTGGAGGACAAGATTTCCCATGTCAGTTGAAATTAGTGAATGGGAAAAGTTGATTAATTTCGTATGAAATATGAATTGGATGTTGTATAACCATGACATCTCTCTGATACAATCACATTCCAAAGTTTTCTTTTTTTTTTTTTTTTTTCAAATTAAAACCGGTCATGGATCTCCTACTATTCAGACATCGTATAATGACCCCCTATGTCAGGTTCTATTGAAATGAGCTTCACATTCTTCCTCATTTGAGTGACCTTAGTCCTCGAGGTCACTTATGCGAGAAAGATCTTGTTTGAAATCCCTCTATTTTTTATTGCCTATGGGACAAGTCTAAACGCTGACAATCGGTACCTGAGTCTATGGATTCTATTCTTTGTGTTGGCATTTATGTTTGTAGCAGCTTTAAATTGCTGATATCGATTTCATTAAACCTCTTGTAGCAAAAAAATGACCACAGCTCTGTCAACCAACCAACTAACCATTGACTGCGATAATTCTCTAAGGCGCTTTACCTTTTTACCTACTCCTTACACGTTATCAGAGTTAGGCTGGCTCGCAGAACCCTTGCCTTAGTTACGAGTTTGCTGACCTTTACGCTGTATCTTAACACTTCCTTATCGAGTCTCATAAATTCTTTCATAACTATTTTCTCCTAATAATTTCCCGATGTCTCTGAAAACGTTCAGTAACTGCAAAAGGATTAAAAAGCTTCCTTCCACTTCGTAAAGTGAAAAGAATGAAGTGGAGAAAGTCTGTCTGCCTGTCTTATAATCCGTGACAAAAATTACAGCCCTGGAGTTGAAAATTTTCTGAGAATGAAAGCAATATTTCAAAACTTGAAGGAGGAATGGAATGGCAGTTCATACAAGCATTAGACAGCAATATTCCATTCATTAGAATGTTTTCTTGGAACCTCAAATTGCCTCCAGTGTTATCTGTATAAACTTGAATCCATACAAGCTATTATGCCACGGAACTAATTTTTCACTAAATAACATGAAATGCAAAACTGGAGGGTGAATGAAGTAAGTGTGATAAAGGCATTTCAATTTAGAAAATAAGTTAGAAAAATACAGCAAGCGTGTACTATCTTATTTAAACGGATAATTGTACTTAGTTTAAGTTGGATAGTAATAGAATTATTTTCATTAAATTTAAAGAAAGACAAACACTACAGTCAAAGGGCTAGCAAAAGGAGGTATGGGGATTTAGAATGAAATAAACTTATTATTAGATGATGAGCGGCAGCTTGAGATAGCGAGTAGTAATTCAATCGAGCATATATAAGCTTTTGTGACACTGCCTAGCAAAATATGTGCACATATTTCTTAAAGATAGTGATCTAAATCCTTCTCCAACCTCGAAGAAAAGATCATATTTTACTGAATTTTATTATATTTAAAATTTGTGGCTATAGATTATATCGAAATGAGCAATTTTATGTACGAGTACGAAATGCCTTTAAAGTCATGCCTTTTAAACAACAGGGAAAATCATTTGGAAGAATCAGATTGATTGGTTTTAGTGTTACATCCGAGATCTACAGTTGGTTAAATGAGATTTTATTTATCATGAAATTTAAAGAGCCATTGGAATCAGCGAATAGAATATTTTTGATGGGTTTATCTTTCTTTCCCAGAAGGAAAAGGAATCCAGCAGTGGATACCGTCCACGGACAGCGAAATGTCCGTGTTGCCCTAATCAGAGTAAATATAGTATAAATTTTTCTTGACCTAAATACAATATTTTAATATTTACAAAACATTTTGGCCCGGGCAAAACCTACGTCATTGTATCTTTGTTTGGTATCAAATGTAATAACTTTTAATGAATCGATGAAAATAACGATTGGATAGTGACATCCAGAGAAGGAGGTCAGAATGACTTCTCAAATGACTTCCTTGATGTACGGATAACGATAATTTTAATATCATAACTGATGATAGCTGAGACATTTTTTGACAATTAAGTTGCCTAAATGGTCTTAGTGCCCTCTTCATCCCTTTTGTTTTGCGTTCTTTATACACAACATAACTATCTCTGCCTATGATAGGCGTTAATCAACTTGTTGCATATAAAATATTGATGTACTAAATCATACCGTGTATTATCGTCTGGAATTTGTTTTTGTAAGAGTATAACTCTTATGAAGTACAACACTTATTATAGATTCAAGATTCGTATACATATAACAACATGTTTTATTATTGTAATTGTTATTAAATAAAATACATAATATGATCACAAAGTTTCTCTTTCTTCAAGATATTATTGCATGCATAGATTGTCTTATTGCATGCAATTCATTATGCTCCACAATAACAGCACTTAAAAATATTGTTGTATGCAGAGTTATGTCTCTACATATATGGTCCCAGTACAAACATAATAGAATGTGGTCATCGTTGGGTCACTGAAAGGAACTATTAGACTGTAGCACTTGAATGCAATGCATAAATAATTTTAGCTTTTCTTTTTATAATTTTCAAACAAATTCATTCCTATGTTTCTTCTTGGTAAATTGTCTATTATTCGTTACTACAACTAGTAAAATGCCCTCTCACAGGTTTACTCTTTGAGAATACACTTCAAAGGTTTCTGGAAAGTAATGATATAAATTTTTGTTATGCTGTTGTAAATCACCAAACCAAATTAATTGAAGAATCAAAACTAATCTTGTGAATAATTGAAGAATTATTTTTTAATTTCAGAAAGACAAATGTAAACATTAAATATCACAGTCATTATTAATAAAGGCTTTCACAGAGAGCAAATGAGCCAACTCAAGAATGCTTCCAAGTTGATGTCAAAAATTCTTCAATTCCTTTAAATTCGTTAAATTTTAATTTTTTTATTTCTCTACTATCCATTTTATGTTATTTAATTATATTTTGATCTTCATATATTTCGCCTAAAATTTCCTTACAGTGAAATATACTATTTTTTTCTGACTTGGTCTCATATTTAAAGATATATGAATATTTAAAATTAAGGAAATATATCATTTAAAATTAATATCTTGTAACTATTCATGTTTGTGTACCAGATTTTAATGAATTCGAATATTACCAAATCCATCAAACTCTGAGATAAATTGGATTTCCGATCGAAAGCTTTTACCAACATCAAAGACGAACAAACTAGTAATTTTAACTGAAAATCATGTTGGAGTGGGCAATTATTGATGGCAATACAAGGCAATATATATTTTTAGTATAAATACCTTTAAAGAGGTAAGTAACTGGTTTACGTTCTTAATGCTGTTTATTCTTGTTACACTTTGATTAACACAAAATTTAATGTTTAGTCATATTCTTAGGAGGACGGGGGGGGGAGGGGGGTTGTTATTGCCCTCTAATTTCTTATTTCGGAAAATTTTTCTTTTTTTTCTTTGATCTGTATAATCTGAATTTTTATATAAAAATAAAGATACCCATCAAATAATTCTACGTTCTAATAATTATGATTTAATTATTTTGCAGGTAAGAAAACAGAATGGAATTATCAAATATTTCAGTTATTGAAAATTCTTCTTTCCAAAACGGTGTGATAAGTACCACAACAGTTTGTTAAACCTCATGAAGGTACGATTCTCTTCTTTTTCAATTGAAAATTTCAACTATTCCTGTCTCTTTATGTTTCCAAATGCCAGTTATAAAAGATGGGATTTTTTTGTGTAGATAGCCATAGTTGTTCGCTGCATTATTGCTAGCTATTAATGAAAGTTAAACTTTACGCAACTCATTCTTTATGTTCTGGCTATAGTTACAAAGAAACAAATTTAAGTAGAGTATGTTTAAAAAGTGATATTTTAAATTGGTATGGTGTCTATTCTTCCGATCGCTTCTGATATATAACAGTAGAAAAAAGAAATCTCCTATTCAGAAATTGATAATTCCCACTCTCTTGAATGTGACATGGCTGAGATAATTCTCACTCTCTTGATTGTTTGTGTGTGTTATGTGCACACATAAACATACATAATAACGATTACATGAACCACCATAATTATGAACTGTCTTCCCCCACACCCACCCAAAAAGATTTGCTAAGTGACAAGACACTTTATTATTATTTTTTAAAGTATTTCTGCTGTGAGTAAAGCACAAAATATTTACTTCTCTACTCAAATAGGAAAAATTAGAGTGGGATATACTCCATTAAATGTAACACCTTATAGTTTAATGCTCTTTTCTACAGGCCGGGTGGCTATATATATATATATATATATATATATATATAAACTAGTTAAGTGATATACAATGATTAGACTCGAATAATGAAACTTCCTTTCTCAATCTTTTGTTTCGTAAGAATTTGTACTTTATGGCTGTTATCAAAGAGGCATAGTTTCTGCCAACTAAATGTACATAAATATCAATAAGTATTGGACATTTTCAATTTTCTAATTCATTTTAGTAGAGAAACAGAAACCTATGAAACTGCAGATCTTATTTCATAAAAGCTTATTTTTGGGTTATATCTAATATTTTAATAGAGCTATCGCTTTAAGCCCCATAAGATGCATAACTGTACTTAACTGGAAGGGAGGAGAATGATGTTTTCTGTGACTTTTACATGACTACGATATATGAATGTTTAAAACTTATCACTCTTTCCTGAAATTATATGCGATGGCTGCTTTTATATAGTTACTAAAGTCATGTTCCTAAACACTATCATTTTCAGAACATAGAGATCATCTAGTTGCCACATCCTTTTATATAAGTATGCATCTCTATAGACAGAATAATGGGAGTTTATTTACACAAAGAGTTTTATATTACTTGCCAAATATTGAATGTAGACTTATTTGGCAACTCGGTTATATTATGGTTAATACAACCATTTAATGTGTTGTTCAACATGCGTAGCCAGGTAAATGTAGTCGCTTGGGAAAGATTCTTAAACCCGTTTTTCCTAAATGGGTTGAACAATGTACTTAAGCAAGTTCCACTGTACAGTGGATTTCAATTCTGTGAAATGAGTTCACCAACTCACTTTTTTTCTGACTATAACTTTTCTTTCATTTCCTAATGATTAAAATACTTATCCTTTTATTAGGGTTTAACAAACAATTCACCAAAGATCCGAATTCCCTGATTCCTTCCGATTTTATGATAAATAACATGAAATAAGTGATGAACGGTTTAAAAAAAAGAGTTTTGCTGAACGTTATTGTACATCTTAGAGCGTTCACCTCCCCTTCCCTAAAAGGAGAGAGTAGCGTGAGACACTCTCCTTGAACTCTGACACCTGAAGGGTTAGTGCACTTATGTGCGAATCGGGAGGTTCAAGATTTGATTATTTCATTGCCGATGCATGAACATAGTATACTTGACAAATTTTTTCTGTTTTTCAACAAATAAAAATTTTCGAATGATAGTCTTTTGAAGATGTGTTATATTAAAGTATATGCTCTTTGTTATTTCATAAGAAGCTTTTTGAAGTTTTTTGCTGAAGAAGTAATTTATTTTTTTTAAAATGAAAATATGTCAAAACCTTTTTCTGTGTAGTTTCACCAAAGAGTCTTCTGAGAAAGAAAAGATTATGGGAAAGAAACATATGTATATTTTATAAGTAATTAAATGAATAAAAGGATTAAAAGCATGGTATATATATAACCATGGAGGTTCCCTGTTTTTTGCCTGAAAGGAAATTCCCTTTGCATTTCTTTCCTATAGAGAATGAATCATTTAAACTTGCTGCGCTCATTATCCTTTTTTTAAGTTAATAGTTATTTCAATCACTTTAAAAAATTATGAGTTAAAAAAAAAATCTGGTTTAAGATTACTTCATATGATCTTCAAAGCACGAATAATTTTCTTTTTAATTTTTTTTATCAAGTGAAAAAAATATCAATTTTATCTCACATAATGTGTTATGTACAAATATTTTACATCCATCTGACGTTCCATGTAATTGTATTGAAAAATATGCTGTATTTTACATACACTGGTGCAAGAAATTAAGAGAATTTGCAGACTTGGTCCATTATCTCTAGAACTACTGTACCGATTTTAGTGAAATTTGATTTGTACATGCATTGATACAATGCAAAACAAATAACTATTCAATAATTGTAATACACACGCATGATCGTGCGTAACACTCGTTGGAGTCGGAAGGTATGAAACAGCGGTTGCAGAATAAACAAAAGAATGGATTAATAGATGGATTAATAGGGGGTATGGTCCCCTCTTACAGATATACAGGTCTAGCAGCGTGATTTCATACTTGAAATAAGGCAGTTTATCATTTCCTGTGGCAATTGATCCCACTCGTTCAGCAACGCTGTTTTCATTCCCTGGATGGTTCTCGGAGGGGGGTTGCGAGTTGCAATTGCCCTCCCCAGAGCGTCCCAGACATGCTCTATAGGGTTAAGGTCTGGAGATCTGGCTGGCCAATCCATCCGGCCAATATCCTCACTCTCTAGAAATTCGTCGACCAGAAGAGCTCTATGTGGCCTCGCTTTATCGTCCATTAAAATGAACTCAGGGCCAACTGCACCCCTGAAAAGGCGAACATAGGCCTGTATGATCTCATCCCTATACCTCTTACCAGTCAGCGACCCTCTGTCAGACACATGGAGTTTTGTGCGGCCGTTTAGCTTGGTGCAGACAAAATCAGCCTTGGACCAGACTGCACTGGGGTAATGTTCTCATCTCAGACGAGTCGCGATTCAGGCTGGACACTGATTCTCGACGTACCTTCATCTGGAGAGAACCAAGGACTCGTTACCTGACCTCCAACGTCCGAGAACGAGACCACTATGGCAGCGGAGGTTTGATGGTCTGGGCAGGCATCATGTTGGAGGGGCTCACAACCCTCCATGTGTTTCGCAGAGGCACTGTGACTGGTGTGAGGTATAGGGATGAGATCATACAGGCCTATGTTCGCGTTTTCAGGGGTACAGTTGGCCTTGAGTTCATTTTAATGGACGATAACGCGAGGCCACATAGAGCTCTTCTGGTCGACGAATTTCTAGAGAGTGAGGATATTCGCCGGATGGATTGGACAGCCAGATCGCCAGACCTTAACCCTATAGAGCAAGTCTGGGACGTTCTGGGGAGGACAATTGCAACTCGCAACCTCCCCCTCCCCTCCGAGAACCATCCAGGGAATGAAAACAGCGTTGCTGAACGAGTGGGACCAATTGCCACAGGAAATGATAAACTGTCTTATTTCAAGTATGAAATCACGCTGCGGGACCTGTATATCTGTAAGAGGGGACCATACGCCCTATTAACCCATATATTAACCCATTTTTTTGTTTATTCTGCAACCGCTGTTTCATACCTTCCGACTCCAACGAGTGTTACGCACGATCATGCGTGTGTATTACAATTATTGAATGGTTATTTGTTTTGTACTGTATCAATGTATGTACATATCAAATTTCATTAAAATCGGTACAGTAGTTCTAGAGATAATCGTCCAAGTCTGCAAATTCTCTTAATTTCTTACACCAGTGTAGTTTAAAAAAATTTAAAATAGGAATTCTGGCAATAACTACCTTTTTTAAAGATGAAAATAAATTCGCTACTCATTTCTATCGTTGCAGATAGAGATTTAATTTAAAGAGCTATTTGTGATAGCAAAATTTGTTGTCCATTAGAATGTTATTTAGAAATGAGAAAAGACGAAAGCTTATTTAAACCGATAATTTTAATAAAGAAGTTAACGTTGCAGCTATTCTCAGATTTACATAAAATGGTATACCGCGCAGGACAGATATTTCAGATATCATAATTAAGAATAAGTTTTCCCATTATTTGGAAACGTATAGAATACATGGATATTTAAGCATTTTATTTAAATGAAATTAAAAATTTATAGTGGCTCGTAGATAATTTATTATAATGTACATATTTTATACTGTTTACAAGTCTTTAGACTTTAAAATTTTAGTAATTATAATTTTTATAATAGCATGAACCTTACCTTCCTATAAGGATGTATTTTAAGTATCTTAATTTAATTTAATTTTTTTTGGGGGGAGGGAGGTATTATAATATTTGAAAGAAAATGGGATAGTTTGGATATTATCCGAACACAGAATCTACTTATGTTTCATAAACACCCTGTATTTACAATTGAAGTTAATTTATTCAGTATTTTCCTTATACTATGTATAAGACACAAAGTTTGTAAACCGAACCCTCAGAAAGCTAATATGTCACAGCCTCAGCTTCCTATATGAACCAAGTGGATTTTTTTCACATGAAATTACTCTCATGTTACATGTTTCCCACTAACACCTTTCTAAGTTTCTATACTAGCTAGACTTTTTGTTACACAAACAAAATGTTTTCTTGTGGCTCATAATACAATCTGCAGCTCTTTTTGGCATTCTTCACAGTACCTTTGTGGCAGAGAATAGGAAAAAAATAGTGGTTGCACATATGTTTAACGCTGACTGTGGTTGTTAATAAACTGGGGCTAAATGAGTCTCATATAAGCGAGTGGTGTGAGGTATATGTGCGAGGGGAGGGGGGAATTTTCCCCTTGTAAGTTTATATCGGCGCTCAACTCATTTCAGAAATTATACATGTTAGCATTATTTTATTTAAAGGAAATATTTTGCTATAAGAGGTTAAAAAAAGAACTAATATACCGTTTTAAACATTCAAGCTTTCTTGCTTGTATATACATATAAATGCATTTACTGAGTTAATTCAGTTTGCTAAATGGTTGTATAGTTTCATAGTGTATAGCAGGACTTTTTAAACTTTTTCTACTCGTGACCCCTTTTCTCCCGAGTAAAATTTACGTGACTCATGGTATATACATAAAATAAATATACAAATAAAACATTAACTTATAATAAATAAATAAAAAATAAAGCGAGAAAGGATCGCTTTATTTCTTTGCTGTGTATCCATAACGTGGTTTTTGATTTTCATTAAATATTTTAAATCAAAATAGTTTTCGAAATTATATTTGCTAACTAATGTTAAATAATCTGACAAAGAATGATTTCGGGTTGAAGAGACATCTGAGAACAGTTGACAAAGTTTTTGTGACCCCAAAATTCTGTTACGTGAGCCCCACATGGGGTCGCGACCCATAGTTTAAGAAAATCTGTTGTTGAGTAGTCTAAAATAAATTTACACGAATGTTACTCGTTTCAAGTAGTTTTCTTTTAAATTTTACTTTAAGACTAAGGTAAGCATAATTTTTACTTTCCCCTTGGACTCTCAAAGGGCCTTAATTTGCGGAAGTGAAAATTTTCACCCAGTATCAATGGTTCCATATTCTTTAAAAAATTAGCTACTATCCACTAGTCAAGAGAAATCTGCGATATTCTCTGTTCTCTCCGAAAGCCGCTGAATCGCTTCTCTGTGGAGAACGGACGTTTTAAAAATGTGTCCTGGATTTGCAGAAAGAGGATACAGTGGCTAGGTAAATATAAGCAAAGATTCTGTCTCAACTGAATTCTCCAGAGCAATGTTGAAATTGCGGTGGCTAATCGTATCACCCGTGAGCAGCGGTGATAATATTAAAATAATCCTATTAAATATAGCCCTCAAAGATACAAGTGTGTTTTGGTTGCCTTGAACAGACAATTCTCCGCAAAGCGAAGTTTATTGAAGTTAGCACTCTTTCCGAAGAGACAAAACGATAAATACTTATTTATTCCTAGAGGACTTGTCAGTATTCCAACATCTTGCGAATAAAGAGTTACTTTAGAATTCATACCTTTTTCTGTAAAATTCTAATGATACCCCAACTATCCTGCCAGTCAAAATAAATGGTTTTAATATTAGTAGAAATAGTTTTATCTTAATTGTCAGCCTATTTTTAATGTAAAACAGGAAAAATTAATTATTAATCTCCCATTTTTCAAATGCACTAGCTTAAATTTCTTTAATAATATACCAACATAAACAAACAATATACCTATACACCAATAAGAAACTTTGGATAAACTTAATGTAAAGCAGTTTTTGAAGAAGACAGATTCTTCCTCTCTTTAGGGAATTACTATGTGCTTGAAATAGTTGAATTAATGATTTTAATTCAACTATTTACTTAACTTTTTATAAATGAAATACTTATTTAGCCTATTTTAGAATATATAATGTAATTCTCCATATATTTAGCACATTTTTTTCCAGATAAACTTACTTACCAAAACAGGATAACAGAATTTTTTTTACATTACAGGAATGTAGTATAAATGAGAGTTAAAGCTATTGTGTTAGGATTAATGAACGTAGGTCAACACTTACTGTCAAAACATTTGTCCATGAGCTAATGAAAACTATCAATTAGTTCCTTTTAATGTATGAAAATATCTGAAACAAATGAATAAAAAATTAAAAACTAGACGAGACAAACTTTAAAAATACATTTACACATACATATTAGCATTAACTTACATTAGCATTAGCATTAACTTACAGCATTAACTTAACTTTAACATACATATTAGCATTACACATACATATTAGCATTTATGAAATTTCCCTAAAATTTCATAAAATCACAAGAAAGCAAAATAAGTAGTTAGCCTGAGTGACCCCAGCTTTGACAGGAAGAGTGAAAGGGAATTCTTATTCACTCTTATATTGATTAATCTTGCAGAAGAAAAGGATACTAAAAAAAATAAATTTTTTAAATGTGATTTCTAAACTATAATGATAATAATAATAAAATTAGTCATATTTGTTTGTGTCACGTACGTATCGCTCATTTACATCATAGAATCAATCGTCGGATTTATTATACCTTCCATTTGACCATATAATGAAAAATCTAGTATAACATTTTATCCTGATTTCATTATACACTCAAAAGTACAAAAGTGCTTTAATTTAGTTCATTCTTCTAAACACATGCAGATCACTTTTTATCTAACTGCAGGCTTATCACAATGATACTTTTTGTACTTTTCAATGCGACTTTCAACTTATGTATTACAGTCAAACTGAATTACTGGTGTGATTGAGGCTGCAAGCTTTGTTTTTCCACATCATGCTTCTAATACATCAGTAAATTGGTATTAGAATTACCGAAATCTATCGGTATTTATATACTAACAGGTATAGGAAAATAAATTAGAGGTCATTTTAGTTATAAACACTTTAAAGTTATTCGATAATACCAATTGTTTTTCTGTACCTTTATGAAAATTTTAACATTTAAACAATTCTAGTACACAGGGTTACTATTTCCCGAAAGCCAAATTTTACTTTTCTTAAATGCACAAAGTGTGCAGAAATAATACCAATATTTAAAAATAAGTTATCTCTGAAACTTTTAGAAAAGCAATGGAATAAAATCTCCATACTTTGTATAACAAACAACGCATTCCAATCGTATGCTTTACTCGCTAGCATAATATAAACAGAATGCAGTAATGTGACAAAGTGTTTTCCTCTGCCAAAATTTCAATCCTTTGATCACTTACGCCTGTGCTGAACGAGATTACTGACTTCCAATTGGCTACGAACCATCAAAAGTGTCAAGCCTTCTGCACGGATATAGTCTATGCATCTTCGCGATGCCATGTAAAAGCCGTCTTTATTGAAGAATATGCTCTAAGAGTGGCGCTGAAGTTCAGAATTAGCTTCTCGAATATATTTGTATGCAGAGGAAATAAGAGTAGTGTCCTTACAATAGTGGAAACCAAAACTTATGACCACATAAGTCGGAGTTCCTTGTGTTGTGTGGTAGGAAAGCTTCGCAAGCAAATCTCTGTACTTTGTAGAAGAGACAGCGAATATTCATATCCTTGTAGTTAGTTTTCTTTACTGAACTGTCGAAAATAAATTGCAGGTAAATTTTATTTTAGGCAGAATGTAGGATTATTAAATAGCGTGGGAATTATGATCATTTCATAAAACATGATACTCCCAAAAAAAGTTCAATCTAAACTGAAAATTATTTCTTAAAATTAAAAAAAAATCAGGTAGTCTCTTCTAACGAAACTACCGCGGGTTATTAACGTAGGCAACAAGGTACGTGGAATTAAACCTACCATCGCTCCTTGGCAGACTTTGCCAACTAGGTAAAGAGATGTTGTGCTGACACGTTTGCGTATCGGTCACTCTCGCCCTAGTCACGTTCACTTGCTGCTCAACGAGAGTGTTCCCGTGTGTCTGTACTGTAAATGTCCTATCACCATTGCTCATATTTTAACCAGTTGTGTTGCTTTTAGATCTATTTATTTTAAACTTTACAACTGCTATTTCTAGATAGTATACTGGGAGAGTACCCTCATCCCGAGCTTTTTAAATTTTTACGTACGACCGGTTTTTACTCTGGAATTTAACGCTTTTAAACTTTGTATATCTCTGCCTTTTATTGCCTTTTTAGATTTTATCATTTTTTACACATGTTTATTGCTTCTAGATCACACCTTTTTTGAATTTTGTTAACTACCTTGAAGTATTGTTTTATATAACTTTTTTTGTGCTTGTTTTTTATCTCTACACCATATGGTCGGCGCAGCTTGTCCCTCGTTGGACCTTGCGCCAAAAAACTTAAGGGGGTAGGGTCATGATTTTCGACAAAAATATGCATTTTCCAATTTTTGCATTTTTGAAAAGTATGTAATCTTGTGCTTGCGATGATATTTACATATTTGTTCTAGCTGCACTAGAAGTATTTTTAATATTTTTTTAAAAAACTATTACTGACAGAGGGACTATGACAGAGGAAACTATGACAGAGGGTGTAACGCCATCTGTCAAAACGCCTGGCGTTACACCCTCACCACCAAAACAAACCGCTCGCTGCATTCATAGCTGCATTTTTTTGATTGCCCTTGCTCCAAACAAAACAACCATTTTACCAATAGTAGTACTGGATTACATTAAAAACATTTATAGAGGTTTATCAGATCCTAATCTACTTGCCAAATGTCTGCATGGGAAAACACAAAACAACAATGAGAGTGTAAATAGTATAATCTGGTCACGGATCCTAAAGAATGTTTTTGTGCTGTTAGAAACTTTAAAAACAGGTGCATTTGAAGCAATTGCATCCTATAATGACAGAAATATTACGAAATGCAAAGGTCTTTCAACATTAGGTATATCTCCAGGTTTTTATACTTCTCGAGTAATGCAAACAGCTGATCGAACGAGATTAATAAAAGCTCAATATGATGTTTCACAGCAAACCAAGGAAGCCAGAATATATAGAAGACAGAAAAAATGTAAATTAGAAGACAGTCTTGCTGATGACCCAGATGATCCAAGCTATGGAGCTGGCATGCACTAAGCTCAAGTGAATGTTTCACTAAATGTTGATTTTCTCAAAACTTTTGCCAGTTAAGCAACATTTTTTCAAAAATTATTGCTGTGATTATTTTCAAACTTTGTATATTTAATAAATGCATAACATTACATTTTTTAACGAAGGGATTTTTAGAAAAATCAATTTAGAGTAATTTAGTAACATAAAACTTGATGTAATTTTGGTGTTTCTGAAAAAAATGCATATAGTAGAAGTTATATATTTAAAAAAAATAACAAGTTGTTTAAATTATAAAAGCTCTGGTTAGAGTATTTAATATACATCAGGCAAATATACAGTAAAAAAAGTGAAACTTATATTCAAGAGAATTTTTTTAAATGTTCCTTAAAAATGAGTAATTTTAACATTACTGACATAGGGAATCTGGATCGTGACCCTACCCCCCTTAACTCAACCAACCAACCAACCAATATTAACGTAGGATTACTTTATCGTTGCTTACCTCTTTTGTATGTATATATGTATGTATGTGCTATGTATATATGTACGTATGTATATGTATGAGGTGGTGAAAGGTAAAGTGGTGTAAGTCAGTAAGACAAGTGGTGTAAGTCCAAAGCGTTTTACTTCAAAAACTACAAAAAATTCCACTGTAAATTGAACAAATTATAATTCATAATAATTTTTATAATATTACAAATAATAATTATTTGCAATTCCACTATAAATTGAACATGGAGCATTTTTGCCCTCAGCTAAAAAAAGGAGTTGAAAATGTGACTTATACCACTTTGTCTTTCACCGCCTCATATATACATATATGTATGTCAAAATTTTGAAGCATTTTGGTACTTTTCTGTTTAACTGTTTACTGCTTGTCCAAGCGATAGAGACTGGGTTTGGCACGCTGCTAAAATTATAACTCTCAAGGTACGGACGGACGGTTTTAATGTCTGAAATTTTCCTTTCCGGAGGACTGTTATGGAGGAATGTAATCCTACATTAAAAGATGCGAGCTTTTCTCATTTCTAATTTTGACATATTCTTTCTCAATGCTTTATGGAGTTTTATGCCATAAATTGGTTTCATAATAAGCGTTTTGATCAAAACGCTTATTATGAAACCAATTTATGGCATTATTACTATTCCTAAGTAGCAGTTTCTACCAAGATATATTTGGAGATGGAATAAGCTTTTCCGACAAAGATATTCTTGACTATTCTGAACAACCAAATTGATGGAAGTCTGAACCTGGGTGCATTTTAAAATTGAAAACTTGGGTAGGTTTATTCTAAATGATGGTATATTCAAGGTCTGAGTTTACTTAGGAGTTTCAAATGCAAACACTGTCAGGTTTTAAAGCTGTATATTCCTGCCGAGTGATCAAGGGACCCTTTATTCATGCTTTACAATATTTCTCCCAACTACAACGTGGAAGCACCCATACATTTATTAGAGTCAAAACACTATGTAATTTTTCAAAATTTGGTTTCTTCTTTTTATATGTCGCCTTTTTGAAACTGTTCCCCAACGTATACTTATCTAATTATCATAAACTTATATCTATATAAGCTTTGACGGAAGTTGCGTGAAGCATTGTGAATGGGCATGAAAGAATGGCGGCATGAAAACGAAATTAAATGAAAACGTCTATATACGCTGAAAATGTATCTATATGAAAACGTCTGAAAACGTATGAAAACGTATGAAACGTCTGGAAACGTCTGTAAATGAAATGAAAACGTCTATATACGCTGAAAATGTATCTATATACGCTTCGACGGAAGTTTCGTGAAGCATAGTGAATGGACATGAAAGAATGGCGGCATGAAAACGAAATTAAATGAAAACTTCGAGAAACTAGAAGATTATAACTCCTCACAACGCATATATAATTTAAGTATTTTCACACGTTGCGTTTATGAAGCTAAATTATATAATGTGTCATAAAAATAATAGTCCACCAGTGCACACACACAAACAAAAAAAAACTGAAGGTCCTATTAAATTTCCTTTACATTACATAGATCAGAATTATACTGATAATATTCTTGTTTTCATCAGGAGCAAGGGGAAGTTTTTTAGATAGTTCCTAGCTATGGACTACCTCTGGAGGGTTTTATGGATGCATCGCATGGTTTATTCCAAGGAGATTGGATGTACGCAATTCGCTGACCAGACATTCCCCGAGTACAATGTTTATTTTATAACTAGAAATATATTTAAACGAAAAGGGACATTTTTTAGGGCATAAAGAGCGTTCAAAATTTCAAACGTTTAAAGATTATTCAATGTTGATTTAACACATGTAATTTATTTTGCTTTTTATTTAAATCCTTGTAATCGCATAGGTTTTTGGATTACTTATCCATCATTGAATCCCGTGTATTGTGAGTCCGTTTGCTATATTATACGTATAACAACAATTTTGTACAATAACTGGACGTCTGAGTTTCTGTATCATCTGATAAATAATGCCTGCGTTAACAAGAGGTAGATGTTATATGCAAGTATAACAGTGATAATTTTATTTATCCATAAACACATGTTCAGATCGTCAGAACTGAATATCATCAGGTATTATTTTTCCATGGTTATATCACAAAGGAATGAACAGGGAAATAAGGGGGCTGATATATCAATGAGATATATTGCCCCCTTATTTCACTCCCCCAATAAGGGGGGCTAAGTATTTTAACTATTAATTTTAATTAAATATTTAAGTATTAATTTGTTCGAATGTGTTGTGAAACAATCATTGAAATCTTATTTCAGATCTTGAGATTTTAATCTAATGCAATTTTTTTTCTTATTTTCTAAATATGATGAGTTTTGTTATAGCAAAATTATATATAACTATAAAAAGAAAAATTACTGCATTTTTCCCTTGTGAAATAAGTAATAATTTTTTTTAAAACCTAGCTACATGAAAATAAAAAAGTTATTTAAATTGTACAAAATAATTTTACAGTTAAATTTACATGGTATGTTGTTTATATGGTATTTTGACTCGCGTAAATAAATTTTCTTGGTAGAAGGTTTTTGGTTTTCTAGCTCTGTTAAAAGTTAACTGAATTGAACCAATTACTGGACACATTGGCATTATGATATCATTTAATTATATCCTTATCCACAAATTTAGAATTAAATTTATGCAAAAAAATATATTGTTGATATAACTTCTTATGAATTATAATAAAAAACATTTTAATGTTGTAAAAAAATCTGTTAGTTTCAAACAATTCTGACCCTCAACTCTTAAATACACAACTTTTTCTTAACACAAAACTATTTAAATTAATGGTAAATTGTTTCGATTTCAAATAAATTTTCCAGGTTATTGAAACAATGTAAAAAACATTGAATTGAACCTTAACTACGATCAGCAGGACAATATCTTTAAAATTTTACTGTAAAACAAATATGAGATTTTAAATGTTTTGCACATAATTAAATGCAGATAATAAAATCGCTTAAGGGAGTGTACTTCTATCTTTCAAAATACGAAGATTTGAAATTTATTTTTTCTGTTGAATGTCAGGCAAAGGCTAAATTATCAATCAAACCATTAAAATATTTTTTTAAAAATGTCTTTAATCAATTCGTTAAAAAATATGATAGCTTTGAAAGAATATATCTTTTTGATATAAACAGTACTAAATGCCACGATAAATCTGATTATAATAGTTTTTCGATGATTTTGAAGGCCTTTGTTATTTATACTTAAAATCTATTTATACCTTAGTTACTATTATAAAGAGGAGAGTTTCCATCTCAGAGGTTTTCTATGCATTTATATGTTCAACTTCAGCGGTAAACTGTTCAAAGTTTAAAATGTCCGTTTTTATATTCGGTTTAATGCATAGAAGACTAGCAAGTTTTTGCTAATAATTTAAAATTTATGTAATGTTCATTAAATTTTACAAAACTAAACCATAAATGTCATTAGCTAATTGTCAGTGTGTACAAACAGTTAATAAATTATACCCAGAAATATCAATGTGATCTCTGTATCGCAGTTAAAGGAGCAAATTAAAAGAAGTAGATTTCATACCTCTATAATAAAAAAATTTCATCATAACAACTGATGTAAAAATTCTGATTGGCAGGTCAAAAATCTTAACTATGTTGCTGATTTCATGCCATCAGTATTTGTTCTTTTACATTTGAAATATTGTATGGCTATGATTGTTCTTTATAACACATACCCATGGTCTTCTCAATGTGTCATCTGAATTTGAATAATCTAGAAATAATTATCTCATATGGCATATATTCCATTACTTATTATTCAATTAGAGGGTAAATTTCTAAAAAGAATCATTTGAAAAGGCAACTTTTGAATAATTTTGTTTAGTTACAGAAATTATATATTTTGTTTATTTCAAGGATTATTTATTAATTTTTTTTTGAACACTTGTTCAATATTAATATATTCCACGATGAAAATGCATAAATTCAAAGGGCTTCTTTTACCTTTTTATTTCAAATTATGCATATAAAACTTTAGAACCTTAGTCACTTTTATTCGTCAAACTGTTGCTCATGATCTTACTTAGCGATGGTTGCGTTTGTTATGAACAATAAAATTCGACATTCACCTGTTAAATGATCTACCTAAAAACAGTTTAGCAATCTTCATGTAAGAGTGCTACAGAATTGTAATGTAGCTGGCTCCGTCTAAATTTTCTATGCGTATATGCAATGCGTAAAATGCATCGAAAATTTTTACATCTTGCTGTCACAAATTTTAAAATTAAATAATTTTAACATTTAACGTCTGGCCTTATTTTTAATAGGAGTCGATGCATTCAGTATAAAATCCATAAATCCAAAACAAAATTTCTTCAGATGCCGTGTCATACATGAAATCCGTTTTTGACTCTGTGTATAATTTATAGATTAGAGCAGTTTAGAAGATTTTGAGAGATTAAAATAAGCTGTACAGTGCTAAAAGGGTATAAAAATGTAACATCTACTCTGTATCTCTCTGTTTCAAGTTTTCCTCTACCAAGATTCGTCTATACTCTTTAGTTGACAAAGTATTTCTCAACATACTGACGTTTTTTTAATGTAAGCAAACAAAAGCCTTGCAAAGTCTTGCTAAATTTTGAACAAAAAATATCAAGCGAAACTAGAAATTTTAGCAGAAAGGTATATTAGGTTATATATATATATATATATATATATATATATATATATATATATATATATATATATATATACTAGCTGAAAACCCACGCTTCGCTACGGAGTACATTCAAATTAAATACAACGGTCAATGTATGCAATTAATGCCAATATATATATATATATATATATTTATAATAAATGCGACGATCAATGTATACAATTGATGTAAAATATATATATATATATATTTATAAAAAAATCGTAAGGGATATTCATTTTTTTTTGATAATATCCAATCGTCTGCTGCATTAGAAAGAAAAAGAATATCATTTTTGTCTATTTAGTTGTTATGCACGTGACGATAAATTTATTTAAAGTACCAGAAAAAGAAATCACGTGATCAACATTTAATAAATTAAATTCTAAAAATTAATCTTTAAAAATTCACCAAAAATCAGAAAATCAAGGTAAAGGTTCGAAAAAGATTTCATTTTGAAGGAATTTTTATGATCTTTCTCGTGATGTAAATTTTATCACCCTCAATGTATTATTTTAAATGCAAACGTAAAAAAAGCTTAAAAATTTAATTTAAAAAAATCTAAGAAGAATTTTTGAAAAATCTATCTTAGTGCACCCCTACACTATTAGAAGAATCGGCATGCAAAATTTCAGCCCTTTAGGTCCAGCGGTTTGGTCTGTGCGTTGTATGTCAGTCAGTCAGTGAATGAATGAGTCAGTTACGGAACTGTTTTATATATATATATATATATATATATATATATATATATATATATATATATATATATATATATATATATATATAATATATATGTGTGTATATTATATTAGTTTCAACAAACACAATTTCAGAAAATGACTTAATATTCACGTTATTCGGATTGTTAATGTGTCATTATTAGACTGCTGATAATTAAGTGAAATCCCCCCCCCCCCCCCCTTAAAAAAAAGAAACTGCATCGTGAAATTTTACAACTGATAAAACTCATGTTTTTAAACTAAATTTTATATTATTCATCATTATATACTTCACTGCGTAAAGAAGAAATTTCAAGAACTAATTCTGGTGTGAATGAATCAAATTGTGAGTGATCCTTTTAAGAGAACTCACCTCGATGAAACTTGCTGAAGTAGCCTAGAGAATTAATGCGGCCATTTCATCCCTTTTCAAAGTCTCACTGATATCCTTTTTTGAGGCAACAGAGTTTATAGCCCCATAATAAGTACTAAAAGAGTTGTAAAAGCCTTTTAATTTTTTACTCAAATGTTTCCAACCACCCAATCACCTCTCTATCTCACTCTCCTAACTTTGTTGATTATTTATGTGTAAAATATTCATTTATTTCTATTTATAAATCAATTCCTAGGAAAACTTGTTTATAAACCATTTGAAGATGAAGAGTTTTGATTTTGACAATTTTTTATAAAAATTTTCTGGGTCATCTTTCAGAATTTAATTTTTCACGCAAAATCTTTACATTGAATTTTAAGGTTAACTACTACGAAAAACGATCTAGATGTCAGTAAACTCCGGAACTCCTATATTTTCTCTAATCTATTCCTCTAATAAATCATTTATCACACAGAATTAGGGTAAAATTAAATGCTTACGAACACTTCTAAGCACGTGGTCTCTGGAGAGGCTGATTAATTGAGTTTAGTTTGTTTGATAAATTAACTTCTCTATTGATCTATTAATACGTCTGTTTACATCGTCTGTCACGCAAAATTATGAGTCGCTTTTTCCCTCCTTTGTTATGTCTCTTTTTCATTTCTGTAAAAGCATCGCTACGTAATGCTATCATATTATCCTTGATTGGCATTTAATGACAAATGAATCCTCTTTTGAGATATTTAATAAAATGATATCCATAAAGATGCGTTTTCAAAGATGTGGTAATACAAAGCATTTAACCAACAATTAATATACTGGTTTCACAGATATCGTGTTAAAGGGGATGAACAATCTTCAGTGGGAAAATAAATATTAGGGATGTACTACTATGAAGCTAGTCTTCAAAGCAAGAGGTACTCCTTTCAAATATATTTTTTATAATTTATCTGTCATGAAATGTTTGTTACTATTACCCTATTTTACTGTTCCAAACTATTTATGTTACCATTAAAGTGAGTAACATTGGGCACGTTGTACTTGTAGAAATCTCAGAAAGCGAATAGTGATCCAATATGAGTTACTCAAATATTTCGTAGAATTTGTCTTCAGGTAGATGGAAGAAAATAAAAATGTTTAAAATACGCATGAAACTCAATTTTATAAAAAAAACAGTCTTTGAACTATCATTTTTTAAAGAGGGAACGATTACAGTAATATGCAAAATAATGATAAGTGGGTAATCTGTTATAATTTTTTTTGGACAAAACTCGATGCAAAAACAGAAAAGTCAACCATACCGTGCTATGCATGTATAAAATTAATACCTAAATATTTTAGTGTTAATTCTATACATACTTTATTCATTCAAAATGTCTTCTAAGTCATCTTTATAGCAAGGATTCTCAACCTGTGGGTCGTGACCCTTTTGGGGGTCACGAAGGGGGAGGGGTTTATTCAGTTAAAATAAACTTTTAGCGTATTTCCACTGAAAAATTTACCAGTATTTATTTACCATGAAACTCTAGGGCACTGATGTCTTTTATGGGGAAAAGTTTCATTCAAAGCTCAAGCTCAATTTGTTAGAAATCTACTACCTTTATATGGTGGAAAATGAAAATCGCGGTTATTTGCTACGTACAGGACACAAATTCTAACCGTCAGTTAGTCTTTCATCAGTTTTTCCCTTTTGGCTCAACTATTGTAGTTGCCCAATGGAACAAAGCAATTTTATTTAGGTAAAAAAAAAATTCAATTTTCATTGTTATATAATTCTGAATCCATACGGGAGGGGCATTCTTTTTCTTGAGGTTCTGTTCTCTCTGGCTTTTACATACCTTTGACTGAGGGGTGGAGAATTTTTAATGTTATCCATGTTTTTAAATTTCATTTTCATTAAATTAAACATTTGGTTGGAATTAAATTATGGATTATGAATTTTAATTTGTTTTCTTTATGTCGAAACCATTGAAGGGGGTCACGACTCGAAAAAGGTTGAGAAACACTTTTCTGTAGGATGATAAATGTGTATATGTTAAACAAATTACCTGCATCTATTATACCTTACTTAAACATATGTTCAATAACAAAAATAAATAATTTGAACTATCGATTCAAATAGTAATCATCAATAATAGTATCAGTAATACCATAGTATATCAATTCGTATGTAGAATATTAGGACTTTTTTGTCATAAATCAGCTGATATAAGTCCCAACTCACTGTTATTAGCAATGTGGCCTTTTAAAGCACGAGTTGCTAGTGGAAACATAGTATATATAAATATATCATGGACGTTACAATAATAATTTTTTGATAAAATTACGTGATTTATATTTAGTTAATGGTGTACATAGCTCGAAACAAGTTTTCAGAATCCTTGTGCTGGAACTATAAATGCCCATTCCCGGATATAATAACATTAGATAATAGCTTTTGACCAATAACAAGTGTATAATTTAGTGGCACCTCCTCGCATTTTCTCTACTGTTGTTGGCCAGTTGCATCTTCAGTTATCAAATAGTGATAATTCAGCTTACTTGAGAAGGCTTCAACAAGTAATTTGATATTGTATATCTGCAAGAATATTAATTACATGCAAAGAATCGTTAGATTGGTACTACATTCCAGAAAAGTCCTGTGCATTTTTACGTAGGTTTGTGTTTCTTGAACACACAACTCAACTCTTCTCAACTCAGCTCAGCTCAGCTCAGCTCAAATTAAATTTTGTGAAACCCTACAAGTTAAGACTGTAGAAAATTGGCTTTATATTTAGTCACTGGTTACTTATTATGATATTTAAAATTTTTTTAGCTAAAAGCAATTACGCAATGCCGTTATTACCCTATACAAGCATATTTTAACTGGGCTTACGTACAGTATGCTCTCATCTAACCTCAAAACCAAAAGCATGTGCATACAATTTTTGGTTTGTGGTATGTGCTCTCCATCACAAACACACATACACGCACTTAAACATGTGCACATTCAGGAATATTTTATTGGAGAGAGTTTGAGGACAAGTTAATACTGAAAAATACCGAATGTATTTGTTTTAACTTGTAGCAGAGTTTCTTTAGAAATTTTACGTCACATCACTCATAGTTGGATCCTTCTTTGGGAAAATATTGCAATCAGTTTTGCGTACTTCCATAAACACCTTCAAAAATTAAAAAATATGCCTGGAATAATCATGTTTGATATTATAAAGATCTTGTGTCTGGAACTGGGATCCAACGCTATTTCCTAACCTTAAGGCCATTATTCTGACTTACTGAGAGGAGCTCTCGCATACTGTCCTTCCTTTTTGAGGTCAATGACACATGATGATGGCCAGTAAACATTTTTCCACTTATTATTTTGTGCTGCCTTTTAAACCTAATTTTTTATATCACACATTTTTAAATTATATTTCTCGAACATCTAGTTCTCATTTTATCCATCGATCCATCTGATTGAGCAGGATTTCTCGACTTTGATAACAGATTGCTACCCATCCTGGCAAAGTGAGGAAATTTCGTATTTCGAATTTCTACCCACGCAATATTTTGTTTTACATGCATTTTACATAAAAATATTCTAACGCTATTAGGACTGCAGAATAATTTTAAAAATGCTTTGCAAAGATTAGAATTTTTTTTAAGTGTCAATGGATATTTTATTTAAAATATATCATCATTCGATAAATTTTATAGCAACTACTTCTTATGGAGCAATACTTATGACACCTTACAAACAAGTTACTGTCTTGTACATGTAAACGAAATACATAAAATAATGAAACGAAACGTAACGTCATACTAATTTTTAACATTTTTTAACATTACAATGTATCACAAGGTAATTTAATTGTATGCTAAGGTTTCCTTCTTAACATATTCGCTACCAACGAAATCAAAATGAAACATTATTGCTAGCCCATAAAATATAATGAATTTTTTCAAACAGTATAAAAGACAAAAATAGTTGTTCGTATATTACACTGATTATGCCGTTAATGGTAGTGAACGTGGTAAAATGCACAACTTATAAATTCACTTAACTTGTTTCTAACACAGTTTTGAAATTTGTAATTAATGATAGTTGTGAATTTTATAATCCTTTTGTTAAGTTTTATTTTTTAAATTATTCCCTTTTTTTACAAAGGTAGGATTTTTTCATTCTTCAATTCAATTTTAAATTTTTGCTGCATCGAAACTAAAATTTAATACAAACATTTTTTATAACATTTAAATTTCATAAATATTAAGCTGTAGATCTTGTAAATATAGTAAAACTTCCCTAGCTGGCCACCCCTCTAAATGGATATATTTTGTTTAGAACCAATTAAAAACTTCTTAGAGCCAATGTTATTTTCCATCCTATTCAGCGGTCACCCTGTGCCCTGGACTACAAAAAACATGAATACCAAAGAAATTCGTTGAAACTCCCTTTTCGCCAGCTATTTTCTCAGAAAATTTCCTGTCTAGATCCTCAGTAGTGACCATATGAGTACACATTTTTAGAAAAAAAAAAAAAAAAAAAACCCTGTTGTAACGGAAATAATCGATACGTATGTAAAAAGCTTTGTTTCCCAACACCTACGAATGGGTACTCCCCTGGAAGAATGGGTTCTCCCAGTTCTTGGAAGTGTGTGGTCAGATTCTTTTCATTCAGCATAAGTTGGTGTTTTGCAATTTTTTTTTTTGGTGTGTGTGTGTGTGTGGATACTGATTGTAGTACATATAGCAGAGATGGCCAACAAAAATTCATGTTTTGTCCCTTGAAGACAGAGTGAAAGTCATTGACCATCACGAGCAGTTTTTTTTCTTTTTTAAATCTTCGCGCAAACTGACTGCAAAGTATGGTTGTGAGAAAACGCAGATTAATCAGATTTTTTTGAAAAAGCTCTGAGGTCGAATAAAAATAAAAGTAATAAAGGTAATAAATAAGGGTCTAGGTAATAAATGAAAAAGAGAAGAACATTTTTCCATTGCAAATGCCCACACACTTGGGTGGTTTAAATAGGCGTGACCAAAAAGCTACCTATCGATGGACAGATGGTCAAAGAAAAATTTCTTGAAATCGCAAAAAGGTTGGGTATCGCACAATTTCAAGCAAGCATTGACTGGCTGGATCGCTGTATATCCAGAATTAACTTCTCTTTTCGTTTTGTTCCCGATGAAAGCAACACAGTAAGCGAAATAACTATTAGCGATTGGAGGGGGAGATGCGCAGAATTTTGTAAAACACTACTATCTGAAAGACTTTTTTAAAGTGAATGACAGTAGACCTTATTATAATTTGCTTCCTAAGAAGTCAACCTTTAAAAATCATAGATCAGCGGTGGTAAGCTGTCAAAGTATGCTTGCCGATCATGTTTTGCGGAAGTGCCTGGAGAGAAGGAGCGTCTTCTTATTATAGTAAAACCTTAAAGGCCACATTGCTTAAAAAACCGGGATTTGTCAAAGCTAGGAAGTCAAACAAAAAAGCCTGGATGACATCTTCAGTATCCGAAAAGTGGATAACTAGTTTCAATTTGAAAATGGAAATTCAAAAAAGAAAAGTTTCACCATTTCTTCATAATGCTGCTTGCCATAGATAAATGACTGAAGAACTTTCAAATGAAATACTGATTTTCTTACCTCCAAAGAAACCTTCCTCACTCCGACCCTTGGATCAAGAGATTATCCGAATACTGAAGTTGCGATATCGACGACGTGTACAACACTTTCTGGTCACTTTACTTAATAATGTGGAGTACGTAACAGATATTACAAAATCTTTTACTATCAGTAATTTAATATCGTGGTAAAAATTAGCTTGGCAGAAACTCAAGAAGCAACAATTGTTTTATGTTTTAGTTAATGTGTTTCTTCAACTCAAGAGGAAAATCTTTTTACTGTTGAAATCAATGAAGTCAATTCTGAAACTAAGAAAGATGCTGAATCCTGGAAAGTGCGTCAAAACTTCATGTCAGTCTTGATATAGACAGGGATATTACGTATCATGAAGAGTTGCAAGAAGGCTGGCAAAATCGATTGCAAAATGATTGCGATAGATAGAACTCATTATGTAGTAACTTAAATAGTTTTAAGTTGACTAATTAGTATTAAATGATCGGTTTACAAATAATCTTTTGGGATTTTTCGGTATTGTATAATTTTCAGTGATCTCCGCTTCCGTGAGTCATCAGTGATATTCAGATAGCAGCGATGAGGATTTATAGAAAGATCTAAATACGATGGCTTTACCAGAAGCTCTTTTAGCACTTAGAAAGCTAAAAACTGCATTTTTGGCGTTTGAGGATGGCGTCGAAAAAAGGGCCCACATTTTAGAGAAACTTTATTTTAAAATTAAAAAATAAAATAATGTAAAAATATCCTAATTTAAAACCAAAATAAATCGCAGATTTTTTTTAATATGAAACTCCTTACTAGCTAATTAAATTATCTTAATTATTAAAATTTTGTATTGCTTTTACTTTATCGTACAACATTTATGATGGTGTCATAATTACATATTCATAATTTCTTTTGCTAGAAGAAACCCCTTTTCCACAGTCACCCCTCAAAATGGCCACTTTTTTTCGGAACCATTACTGGCTTCCTTAGAGAAGTGTTACTGAATTTATTTGTATTTATATTTGAATTATCAGAATTTGAGATGCTAAGTTTAGTTATATTATATATATATATATATATATATATATATATATATATATATATATATATATATATATATATATATATATATATATATATATTACATTTTTTTTCTCCACGCTATAATGAGTTAGATATATTTTTATGAATTAAAATTTATTTTTCTAAAATTAATTTGATCTCTTAAGTCTTGAAGTTTCTTTCAAATTTATTGTAGGCAGTTTGTCTCGAAATCGTACAAGAGGCTTGAAAATGGTGAAAAATGCAAAACAATTTTAAATTTGAAGGATCATGTTAACGATATATTATTAAACTCAAGTAGATGAAAAAAAAATTCTTTCGTGAAAGGAACCAAAAATTTCTGTTTAATTTAATTTCATGTTCGGAAAAATATTTATGATAGTGACTTTAAAAATACTTTTACAATTTTTTTCCTTCAAATATTAATCTAATGATAGTTATATAAATTAAGAATTGTTTTCTTTAACAGATTATACTACCTTAAAAACAAACAAAAAATCTGTCTATAATTTCTAACTTAGTAAACTAGTTACTTTGGTGAAAATAAAATTTTTTTTACATCAGTCACGAGGGAGTATTGTTTTTCTTGACTGCATACTGTTGATCGAGATAATCAGTCAGTGAGATATCTGTATAATCACGAGGACAACTTATTACTTACTAGCAATACAATATAATTATACAGTATACCAATACAATATAATATAGAACGAATTATGAATTTCAATTTACTATCCACTATTTACATTACTTGTTTTCCCTTCTAAGCTATATAGTATTATTATTTGTGTCCACTAACGGTTACAACTAGCAAAATTTATTTTTGGAACATTCCTGGAATTGGGAAAATAGCCGTTAAATTTATTTTTCTTCCTTTGTCTAAATATGAGGCATTAATTCTACAAATAGGCTTTAATAGAAACGATTGTTCTGAACTTCAGTACCCAGAAGGTTGTTACAGAAGGTTTTGAAACAATATAGAGGTATGCCTATCACATTATTTTATAGGTATATATGTAAAATTTTCTGCTACTTCAAAGATTTAAGTCTTTACTGCTAGAATATGTTTATTACATAATTGATAAAATTAATTTCGTCCTTTGAGCATGTTTTAGCTTAGAAAAAAAAGAGACAGTATTGCTTATCATATTGCAATAGAGTTCAGGGCACGCATAATGTAATCTCAATATTTTAAAACATATATACATGTATGCATTCTCACTGTGCTTATATTTACTCGAACAACAGCTGTACTTAATTTAGGATAAGATGTGTCAATTGATACTCTGCACAATAAAGAAAAGTGGAAAATATGGATAGTTCAAATATGGCATGATATACTGTAAAAATTTAAAGGTTTTAGCCTGGACAGAGAGTAATTTAAAAAGGGTTTAATTCAGGTGATACTAAATTTCACAGAAATTTTCAGTTTTATTCTGTCGGTCACAATCTTTTTCTGTGAATTCGCTCTTGGATGGGAAATCTGTGTCAAAGTAATGCTGCCCTTTCCACAGAGCCTGACTAAGGCAGGGGCATACGGGGCAGTTGCCCCGGGCCCTCACATCAGAGGGGGGCCCTCAAATCGATGCGGCATGCATCGAAAAGAGCTTTTTAGCCTATTCTCTAAGTGCATAGGACTTGCCTATGGTATTTTTCGTTAACTAATTCAAATTGCTAAAAATGTCTTTACATTTTCTAATTATAAATTTAAATAGAATTTTTGTCAAATTTTGGCTCTTCAGATGTGCTATATCCCTTTTAATGATGGACATAGAATTGTCAGAAAATCAATAAAATGGACAGAACGATATTTCGTCTGACCATTGGATGGGGGGATTTTATAGCTATTTTAGGTTCTAGTCAATTTCCTTGTAATATATCGATAATGAGGTGAAAAATTTAAATACCTCCACTAAGTTCGGTTCTTCATTACTGAAGTAGTGAAGCAGAGGGGGCCCCCACAGAAGTTTTTGCCCCGGGCCCCAATTAGGCTAAGTCGGGCCCTGCCTTTCCATCTCTAAGTATGTGAACATTTTTTCGCTAACAGAAGTAATGTAAGATAATAAGGTCCCACAAAGTCACTCACATATTATTGTTATGGTAGCACAACTGCAATTAAAATTTTCAATATATCAGTTTAAGAAAATGTATAATTTATTAAACTCATGGGCCTCCATTTATCTACTGTTCAAAACGTTAGTTACGTGGTATTAAAAATACAATGACTGTAGATTTAACAATTTTGTAGTACAAACAACACTTTTTTTTAGTTCTTTTTTCTCCTGCTGGGATTTTATGATAAAAAATTGCTAGATGAAAATGTGGTAAAAATTTTTGTAATTCAAATATTTACCACATACATATTTTATTACGTTGAATGTAGTTTCAGAGTTTTCGTTTGGGGGATAATCTATATATATAAAGCAGTTCCGTAACTGACTGACTCACTGACTGACTCACTGACATACAAAGCACAGACCAAACCG
The DNA here is from genome assembly GCA_907164885.2 of Dolomedes plantarius. NCBI lineage: Eukaryota > Metazoa > Arthropoda > Arachnida > Araneae > Dolomedidae > Dolomedes > Dolomedes plantarius. The sequence continues at coordinate 157,576,835 of OU015494.1, read as the reverse complement.
CTGGACCTAAAGAGCTGAAATTTTGCATGGCGACTCTTCTTACAGTGTAGGGGTGCACTAAGAAAGATTTTTGAAAAATTCTTCTTAGATTTTTTAAAATTAAATTTTTAAGCTGTTTTAGTAACTTTTTTTAAGTTTGCATTTAAAATAATAATTTGAGGGTTATAAAATTTATATCACGAGAAAGATCATAAAAATTCCTTTAAAATGAGATATTTTTCGAATATTTACCTTCATTTTCTGATTTTTGGTAAATTTTTAAAAATAAATTTTTAGAATTTAATTTATTAAATGCTGATCACGTGATTTCTTTTTTTGGTACTCTAAATAAAATTATCGTCACGTGCATAACAACTAAATAACAGCAAAAAAAATTTTTTCTTGCTAATGCGGCAGACGATTGGAGATTATCCAAAAAAATATTAAAATACAGTAAAAGATATTATGTTCCTCAAATTGTACTATATTAACTGTACTATATTCTTTAGCATGTCCTATTAGATTTAATTTGAATATTTTCTTCTACATTATTTTGTCTATAAAAATATCCCTTACGATTTTTTATAAATATATTTTTTTGTTTATTTTACATCAATTGTATACATTGATCGTCATATTTATTATATATATATATATATATATATATATATATATATATATATATATATATATATATATATATATATATATATATATATATATATATATATATATATATATAAATGTATATATATATATACATATATATATATATATATATATATATATTTGTTTTTTTTTGCATTAATTGCCTACATTGACCGTTGTATTTAATTTGAATGTACTCCGTAGCGGAGTGCGGGTTTTCAGCTAGTTATATATATTTTTCATGGTGGATGACCATTTTACATATGTACCATCTTCCCTGCATTTGGATGTTTCCAAACAGAGGCTTTGACAGAAGGGATAAACTTATTTTAACGAAAATAATTCTTGTCCACAGAAAAAATATTCTTTTCTGGATATCTTACTTAGGCCCCCAGAGATGGATTATTGATTGCTTCAATTAGCATTTTAAATTTAAGTGATGTTTCAATATCATACAAAATCTTGTCAAATTGGATCCTTTATATATGTGAACAATGAACCACACGAATAAACAGAGAGCAAATTACTGGCCAGGTAAACCACTAGGAAGTACATCTTAAAAGTATATATCCTTACAGATGGACAGTAGCATAAAACCAATTTAATCACACTTCTCTTTGTAAAAAAAATATAGTTGTTTATTTTCCCCTTTTAGTTTTGCAAAGTCTACTTTTACTTCATCGTTCCCCCGCTTTTTTCCCCTATTCCTTAAAAACAAGACTTGGTGAGAAATTGAACCCAATTCTTCTGCCTAGGGGACTGGTGTTCTACGATAATATCCCTTACTCAGCTTTGTATACAGTTGTAAAGCCAAAATATTTTGAAATTTTAAAATATAGATAGTGTAAACTACTTTTTTGCATTAAAAGATAATTTTACTTTACAAAGTACTTATGATTAATGCTTAAGTATCCAATCCTCCCCGTTTTTTTCACTAATTTTGAAATCAATCAATTTATTTATTTCAGGAATATATTCAGTTCATTTTCCACATGCTGAAGACACAAAACTATCTTTAATATATTTAATCAGATTCCCTGTTAGTTTACTTTAGCATGCATAAATGTTTAGTTTTTCCAACAAATTTTACAGTTTTTAGACCTTCTAGTAAAGTCTCCCCTTCCTCATATGAGTTTTTCAGTATACCAGGTCTTGGTTAAAATGTTTCAGGAAAATAATTCTAGATCATTTTACTGAATCGAGACAATCAATTTTCTTTTTCTGATTCAATACGAGACTTACATTCATAAATAGTGGTAACTATCTCCACCTAATGGATTTCCTCTGTTATAGGAGCATTTATCCTTGCATGCAATTGGTAAATACAAATATCCTGCCTTTTTACGGTACATTTTATAAATATGACCCAGCTTGTTTGAGGAAACCTCTACCCAGTAAAATATTGGCATAATGTTATCACAATAAGCATACTAAAATACACTCAAAATAGTATTTTAAAATTTGAGACTGTATATTATAACGAATCTGATCACAACTTTACTGTTCGCTAGATGAAAAATTTATGATTTTTTTCCAGTTATAGAACTGAAAAAGAAAATTGATTGTCTCGTTTCAGTAAAATGATCTAGAATTATTTTCCTGAAACATTTGAACCAAGACCTGGTATACTGAAAAACTCATATGAGGAAGGGGAGATTTTACTAGAAGTTCTAAAAACTGTAAAATTTGTTGGAAAAACTAAACATTTATGCATGCTAAAGTAAACTAACAGGGAATCTGATTAAATATTTTAAAGATAGTTTTGTGTTTTCAGCATGTGGAAAATGAACTGAATATATTCCTGAAATAAATAAATTGATCGATTTCAAAATTAGTGAAAAAAACGGGGAGGATTGGATACTTAAGCATTAATCATAATTTTTTTTCTAGGTTCTGTACTTATATTCCAATTGTAAATTCAGTTTTGAAAGGCCCATTGAAAAATGCTGCGGTAATCATTGATAAAAATAGGTAAAAGGAAAAAAACATTTTCGATAGCGTGGAAACTCTCAAGTAGCATAATTAATTGGAGATAAAATTGTCATTAAATAACCCTTTCTGCTCAATTTTTTAGCTTTTACATTTAAAATTAATTTATACTTTGTTTTGCTAAATTATGGACGCCTGAGAGAAATGCTTTTTCTAATAAGTTTAGACTTTTTTTAAATTTTCAAATGAACAAAGGTACATATTCATCCTTAAAAGTTATAGGAATCAAAGCAAATGCAGAAAATTAGAGGTTTAAATCAAATATTTATCTAGACTTATTAACGAAAATTTTCTTGAGATTTTTAAAAAGTTATGCTATTTTATCCGTTTTCTAATATATTATGAACTAAATTTCAAAAAAAAAACAACTATGAAATTAAAGGAAATGTGCAAGGATTTTTTTAACATTAGCTTTGAATTATTTTAAAGACCATACACACACTATGGTTAACACACACATACTAAGTATGCACACTCCAAAAATTAACACACGTGCACCCATACATATGTAAATGAATGCAAGCTTAACTTTAATCTAAGCCTAACACTACCTGTGATCTCACAATATACAATTTGAGGTACAAGGGACATTCTTTATCCGTGCATCTTGCCATTAGTGAGTTGCTTTACTTTTAGTTGCCTTTAAGTTTTAACACTCGGAGAATCGTCACCTAGACGGTGGAATTATTTAGACAAATTAGGAGTGTTCTTTTCATACCAATGGCGATAAAAGGCGTTCCTGTTTGATTACTTAAGTAGCCAAAACAAACAAAAGGATAATTTGTACTAGACAGTAGCCGAGGCATAAAGAAATAGGGATTGAGATTAAGTCTTAATTTAGATATGGAGTGTTCACTTTGCAAATATGAGTTTTGTTTCACACCTAGATTAGGTTCGAAAGTCACGGGTTCGAATCTCGTGATAATCATCAGTGCTCGTAGGGATCTGGAATCGGCTTTAAGCTGTAATTTAGTACCTGTAACAGCATGGTTCCAAAAGCTACCAACCTAATTTGATCGACAGTAGAATTTTACTTCTAAATTTCAATTAGGGTCTTAATAGTTTCTTTAGTTAAGGCTTTGTCTTGCTCTTACCACTGAAACCTTGTGTAGAAGAGTATTTAAGTAGACGAACTTTTTTGAAGTCCACTTATTAAAGCCCAGGTAAGTGATATCTAAAATAAAATTACATAAAATTAAACTAAATAAATTAATAACATTTCATCTAATATAAAATAAAACAAAGAAAAACAACATTAAAATGAAACACTGTATTTTAACTTTTAATAGCTTCTAATACATTGTCATTTTTTTCGCAAAACTTTTAGCCACAAGATATAATATTTGTGAAATAATTTTATCAATGTCGAGACTTTGGTTTTATTTGTCCAAATAATAACTAATGGGGACGAGTCTTAGATACCCACTACTAAATTACATAATGTTTTAAGGTTGATAGATTGTTACTGAATTTTCGTATTGTACTTGACTCCTGTTATTGCATCTGGGGGAGAGAAGGATTGGTCTGATAGTTTTATTTTGGCTAAATAAATAGTTATCTTTCTGTATGGCTAACATCATATTTCTATATTATAAAAGTATATAGAAATCCCTAGTATATTAAGGACAGGTATGAAAGTAACTGAGATGTGTTGTACAGTTTTGGAACTCAAATGATTCCCTGCAATGGCCAGACGTCAAACTTACAACTTCTGAACTTTAAAAAAAGGCTATTTTCGTTCACATTTGTTATGTTACTTCCCTCTTTTTTGTTGGCTGAAAGGGCATATAATATTAGCCGTATATATATGTAATATTTTCATTCGGATGATTCGCAATTTTGTCTCCATTTTATCACATATTTACATACGAGTAACTCTAAGGATGAATTATTGCGAGTGGGTATGACTATTAAGTGTTTTTGACAGTATCGAGTGTCTTCATATCGACTTGACACTTTGCTTATTAACCAACACCGCACTCCAGGATGTCATATTTTAGTTCACTTTCTACTCGAGCTTTACAGCTGATTTAAAAGATAGGCAAGTTCATGTTACTGAAATTTTAAGTTTTTTCCCAATTCATTATTATTATTAGAATGGGAAAGCTGTTTTTGTATGTTTCAACACCTTCTTTCTTTTCATAAAAATATACGAATGAAGTAAGCAAGTAAAATTTTGAAACATTTTACATATTTTTTTAACCTTTCTAACATGTTTTAGAGCCTAATTTAGATTTTTAATTGTTATTTCATCCTCTAAGTTACGTTACCATTCTCCATTCCGGATTCTAAAAACATATATCATTTTTCTCGCTAATAGCTAGTATTCTGAAACCTTTCCATTTGTTTCAAAATAATTCTTTAAAAGAATAACATAAAAAATGCATTTGCCTTTTTCAACCCTTTTCACAAATAATTAAAACAAATGTAGTTTCTCACGATTCCCAGTTGTGATGTTTCATGTATCTGTATGGGGGTACGGTAAAAGAAAGAGAAAACAAGTTTCGAATAAATATACAAATATATTCCACAAGTAAACGAGAGGCAAAATTTAGATTTTTTTTTCGCATTTGGTTGTTGTTAGCTAGCTAAAATGATTTGGCAAAACAAATTTAAAAAAAACTATTTTCAAAAACACCAAAATTTCCGCAAAATAAAGCTGCTTCAAAAATGAGATCTAAAAATGCAGTCCAGCTTTTTCTGCTGGAGTAGACAAAGAAAGAGTTTTGCCTCAAAAAAATCCCTGCACAAGCCCGAGAGTCTATGAAAGTTATGAAAAATAATGGAATATTTTTCTGTTTCTTTCTTAAACCCACATTAACTCTGTGATGAAAGAGAAAATACCAAATTCATCCAAAATTTATCTTTTATACTTAATGATCATAGTTTAAAAAAATACAATAATTTTTAACTGCAGAAATAAAAGAGGAACTTTTGGAAGTAAATTTATAGTTACCTAAAAAAATTCTTCAATCATTGATGATGAAGGTACATTCTTGACATAAAGTAAAACATTCGTGAAATATTTTGGATGAACATCGCATAAAAAATGACTGAGGCTACACGTTAGATTTTTAAATGAAGAAATTCATTAAAATTAATACGTTTTCTGAATTATTCATGCAAAGAAAAACGTCTTTTTGTTTTATCTAACCAGCTCGATTTATTTATTTCGGAAAAAAAATTAACTTGCTGAACGTGGTCGTTTGAAGTGCAAATTGGCTAAAACGCGATCGTGCGCCAAAAATCTTTAGTTTTTGCCAAAACACCTTTCTTGATTAACTATATCAAGCGTTCGGTCTAGAAAAAGATCGGCTTTACTCCCGAAAAAGGAAAAATATATTCTATGGACTACTGAAAGAGCGCTCTAATTTTTCTCCATAAAAACTCATAGATTATGATCAGTTATTAACAGAACATTGGCTTATACTTGATTTTTCTTATTTTTAAGGTAAATTCATTTTTGTTAAAAGCGAGGACTTTTGTGTTATGTTAATGAGACGTTAACTCATACCTGAAGTTCTAATCCCTTAACGTTCAACTACGTCTGTTTATTGGATAGCAAGTCTTTAGAATTTATTTAAAATGTAAATACTCAGTCTTGTGAACTTCAAATGGGCCTAGTAAGCTTCCTATGCTTTTCAGAAAGCATTCAGAAATGGGAGGGCAGCATTTAAGGATTCATAATATATCTTTGGCTGAAGGAAAGGCTTTTTTGAAGTCTCATTTAACACAGAGATATTTTCCTCTAGCTCATCACGTTTGTTCTTTCCGGAACTTAGAGTTAATAACAATATAACAGCATTAATATAAAATGTAATTTGGGAGCATAAACTTTTCTTCATTGGAATTCGTTGTTTGAGCATAAATTTTAGAATCAATAAATATTATAATTGATTTCTAAATTTCTTTCGATTTTGCACAGAAATAAATAAATGAAACTTATCCAAAAATTATTTTTTATAATTATGCCTTGAATTTTTATTTAGGAATAAATGATATTTATAATGAGTTATCATGCATAAGATTCTATTATCACGAATAAAAATTTCTGTACACAAAAATGAAGAACCTTAAACATCATAGCATGAGATTCTGTTCTTTCTAATTCATAATTCTAAATATGTTTATAATTCCTAAATTCTTTTTATTATTCTTTTACACATTTATAATTTAAAAAGTCCAATTTCTTCGATGGCACATGATTAACCTAATAAAATCCCTCGCTCCGTGTGTTAATGTGTTACAAATAGCTATGCATATTATGCAAAATCTATGTATGATTTTATAAGATCAAATTTTAAAGTCATATTCAATATTTTTGGCACTACCAAAAACGAAGGTACAAACTTTAAATTACAATTTCCATCTCTCTCTCTTACTCTCTCTTACACGTTGAGAGAATTAATTTACCAGTACTGAAGGGTTAATATTAACAGGGAAAAAATATATTCCATAAGTTATTAAATTATTAAAGTTAGAATAACATTTTTTGTACAGAAAAAAATTGAAACAGATAAATGTTTATTATTAAGTATTATAAGTAACAGCAATTCATATATGATATAAATAGGCATATTTATACTTTCAGTCAACTTAATCTATTTAAAATGGAAGGAAATTTTTGGGAATATCTTTGTGTTTCTCAACTACAATCATTCATAACTAAAATGTTATTCATAAATTACCAATGGATAAACTTATAGGATCAGAATCTGCATTTAATCAGAAATATAAACATTATTTATATGAACATTAAATTTTTTCATTATATTAAAGAAATAACTGCTGTTACTAATGGTGTAAAGCTAAATATTGTTTTCCTCTATAAAGCATTAAAACACTGCTACAAAGGACTCTTATACTATAAGCGGGATCTTTCCTGTTACATATCTTTTATAGATTTTTAAGCTGAAAATGTTTCAGTCAAATGTAAAAAATAGTTAAAACTAAATATTACACAAAAATTGACTTATTATGATGACTATCAGAATAAAAGATGAACAAGGTAGACGAAATCTAAATTACAGATTATAAATATTCTATAAAATAGTATAATAACTACAGAATATTTTTCTCCGTAAAGGTTTTTTTTTTTTGTGCATAAAAACAGAAATAACATTGGTTTAAAAGTCAATCCATTTACTGTAAAACTAATTATGTGCTCCTTTATGCAATGTCAGAAGACTCGATTCCGTCTTGTTTGTAAACAGTAGAAGACAGCAGCAGAAAGCAACCTGTACATGATTTCACATATTTAGAAGTATTTAACTGTATCTTCAACTGAAAACACCACAGTCATCATTTAGAAAGGAAGCAGCATAGGAAAATCCGTTTATTAGAGTAGCTTCAGTAGGATGGTACTGCGGAATAATTATTTTGTATACAGTTAATTATATCATATCTCATTCGTGTCTAGGCCAGATATAGGCACGTTAAATCCGTAGACCGGAAAGTCCTATGAGGTCAGTGGGTGGGGAAGGTACAATTCACCCAGATGTCGCCCCTGGGGGTGCTCGGATAAAATTGTGGTGGCACCTATCCAAGTCAGACTCCGACCCTTGTGGTGCTTTTATAAACCGGAGCCGCACTACTCAGCCCGAAGCCTATATGGACCTGGTCTGGAACTTCCGACCAGGGGGGGGGGGGCATTACAACATATGAACAACAACAACATATCATATTTTAAATTAATGGACTTTCCTATTCCTTTGCTTTCGTTGACCGTAGTAAAAACTTTTCTCTCTCTCTCTCTTTCTTTTTTTTTCTTTTGAGAAAGTGAATGACCTCAGAGATCATATTATAACAAACTGAAAAAAAATCTGAAAGAAATTACTGTGACAATATATTTTCACTTCGGCAAAAATTACGCAGATGCATTTGCAGATTGAGTTGATAATTTTAGTTGTGAAGAGCACAAGTAATTAAAGTAATTACAGGTTATCAAGCTTAGTTAGAAATCAAGAAAAAAATACCAAAATCATACTTCAAATTTAAAATATTGACCTCTCTGCCCTTTATTTAAGCAGATGAAAAGAAAATCACCAATTTTGTATAGCAAAATATTCTATACGTCTAAGGACAGCTATTAAAGTAATAAAAAATTAAAAGTTAGATGTTTACACCCTTTTTGCTATTTCGCTCTTGTTTGTAGCTAGGTTTCATGACTAGTAATTTTCTAAATTGTAATACTCACATGTATGTATGTGAAGGTAAAACAAAAGTATTTATATAAATACGAATTCGCCTATCAAAACAAGTCGATGATTTTCAGAAAAACTTTTTAGTAGACGGATTCGATTAAATATACAAATAAATTCAAGAAAAATCTTAAAAATTACTGATTGTTCAACATCTCTCATCACATGGGTTTGGTCCTACCCTGATTTAATAAAAAGGAGAAAAAATTTAAACCCAGTAATTTGTAAATAAGTAATGTGAAGAGAAAAATAAAATAAAAACTTTAAAAAAAATATATTAATTTATGCTATAGAATTACGTTAACTTAAATAGTCCACTTTAGTGTTTTAATTTCAATATAATTGAGAAAGAAATGAGAATATACATTATCCATAATAACAACTGTGAAAATGATTGCAGATTGAAACTGTATGAGCTAATACTAATGAAAAATAAAAATTTTCAAAAGTATAATTCAAGCAAACAATTAATTTTCAAATGACATAAAAAACAATAAGACTTTAACTAAAGTTAAGAAATGGATCCATTACAAAAGACTAAAATAAATTATTTTTGTAGAAATCATTCATGATGTAGTTGGAAGGAAAATTTTGGAATAGTTCCCGTAGTGTATACAAAACGATGGTTCTGCAAAAATTCTGGTGTTTGAATACCAAAAATAAATAATTTTTCTCATAATTTTCATCATATAAAGGCTCTAAAAGATTGCTAAAACCCCCCAAATTCAGATCTAAAAACAATTTTAAGAGAAAAATTATTTATTTTCAAGAAAAAAGACAAATAGATTTCTACATAACCATTTTGGCAAATATCAAATGTTTGAAAATTTAAATTTGAAGTTAACTAGATTTTTCTAGGACAGGGCTTCTACACATGCCAGAGATGATCTGGGTCGGAAAGGGTTTAGTCAATGTCACTATAATATTTATGAAAGGAAAAAGCAGGGGATATGCTCATCTCTTCGTATTAGATCCCTGTTCTTATTTGCTTTAGCTACACCCTGCAGTCAAACATAAGTTATCGTTTTTTAAGAACTTGGAGCAATAGGATATTAAAATTTAAAAACTTTGGCATGAATTTTTCAGAAAATGTGTAAGAAACGATTGCTAATCTGTAGTTTTTAATGTGCAAAAATTATTTCATAGGTCTAAAAATTAGAATAAAATGTTAAAGTTTAAGCAAAATGATGCAAAAACTGAATACTACAGAAAATGTTTTTCATGCGTCTTTCTTAAAAATAATTCAGTTCACCATTTACAAAATTTTTATACTAGATATCTATTTCAAGAAATTACTGTATTGTTTTGTAATATTATTAATACTTTAATTTAGAGTTTCTTTATTTATTTCCAAGTCTAATTCAGATTTTACAATTTAATTATTATCTCATTTTAACATTTTTAAGGAAAAAGATACCCTCTGAGAGCACAATAAAACTTATATGCATGAAATGTAACAACCTTTTTTCTAATCCATTGCTTCCTGTAAAGTCTCAGAACAATTTATGGAAAATAGGTTAATTACATTTCCATTATATATGGCATATATGTCTAGAATTGGTTAAAAGACTAGTAAAATTGCTTAAATAATTCGTAAACAATTCTTAACAACTATTAATACCATTAGGCAATAATGCTAATTTAATGGTAGTTTATAACTTTATTACTACTTTAATGAATGTTCTAGAGATCGTTCTAAAAATAAGTTTAAAAATGGATTTGTCATGTTTATGGCAAAAAAGTATAAGAATGCAAATTGAACTTATTTATATACCAAGTCCCGTACTACTACCATTGCACTTTCTAAAAGTAAATTTTAGAGTTGATAATTTTACATATTTCCATCTTAAACAATCCTATTCTAAACCAGAGAAACCAATAAATTTCGAGAAAATGTTTAGTTACTAAAAGCTGATTATATCGGAAAAGGAAAGAAAAGTTCTAAATCACAATGTTCTCTTTTGAAAATTTACTGATACAAATAACTGATTTGAAAATAATAATTATAGAAATGTATTGGTACGTGCAACATATATGAATGTGAACCTGACTCGGATCTTAGATTCACACTTCTTGCGGTCTATGCATGACAAGTTATTATATTTATCTCCCAAGATGAAGCAATTAAGCTATTTAAAAAATCTAGTAAAATATCTTAATGTAGCTTTATCGTGCTTCTATTACCATTTTCACTGAAGTCTTGAATTTTAGATGCAGTTATAATGAGGAATGACAGAATTTTATTCCACAGATTTAAAAATTCAGAAAATCTTACGAGCTATTACATTATAACCTTAAAACTTCGTTCATTTCTGTTTCGATATTATGGACTTCTTTTTTAGCTCTCTTCTACAAATTTGTCCTCAGATGATACCTATAAAAGAATAAATTAGTAAACTGCTGCCCAACGGAATTTCCTTTAAGTTCTAAATGGACAAATTGTGAGGAAGCTTGAAGATCTATATGTCAACAAAACTCAAATGGTGATAGAGTATGTCATCCAAAATGTACAAGTGGAGTCAAATTAGGTTAATATGTTACATGAAATTTCTAAACTATAAAAAATAAATGTAGATTATTTAACCTGAATCTGGTTCTTCCTACCATTAGTCTGCCAGGAGATGGCCGAATGACTAGGGCGCTGGTATTCGGTTCAGATCCTGTGGGTTCGAGTCCTACTGTCGGATGAATGTTTGAAGCCGTTCGGAATCGGCTTTAAACTGTAGATCCCGGTCTAATTAGCTCTCGTGTAGCAAAAAGTTGACCGTAGCGCTCCAAACCAAATGTAAAAAAAATGCCTACCATTAGTCTCTGGCAGTTATGACTCAAATATAAAGTTTTCCGTAGTATTATAGTCTTGGAATGAGTCGGGCTCAGGTCATGGCTGTAGGTCCCCATAAAGAGTAAATTGGCCAATTCAATTTGATGGGTAAATTGGCCAGTTCGATTCATTGGAAGTACTTGTAGAGATAGTCGCACCTCTTCCACAGTATCAATCGGTCTGGGTAAATCTGGGAATTCTCAGACAGTTCCAGCTTTTATCTAAAGAATGTATTCTGTAGCTTTTATTTCCATTAATATTCATTCTTGCGTTTATGAATCATTTTATGGTCGGCAATTTTAAAGATCTCTAAGGCTGGGAAGAAAAAAACTGGATACAAAAATGTAGATGTTAATTTCTCGGGAAAGAATAATAGACCTAAGAACAATTTTTTTTTTCAAGCATGCATTTTCTTTGTGAATTTTCTATATAAACAGAGGATATTCAAAACAACGATGTAAACACGGAATTTAAAAGCGATCAAATAGTATACTCTTTGAATATGGCATGATCTAAAAATATATACTTAACGAAACCGATAAGCAGAGCCCGACTTTGACCCAATGGGGCCCTGGGCAAAGCAGACTTTGGGGGCCCCCTCCAAGGACAGATCCAGAGGGGAGTACATGCCCCCCCCCCCCCGGACCAGATTTCCACATGAACATTTGGGACATTCACCCAGGTTCCCCATAAGTTGGGACCGGAAATTCAAAAAATGTTCGACCAAAAAGTCAAAAATTTGAAAAATAATTTCAATAATAATAAAAATAAGAGTTAATTTATTAATTTAATTTTTAATGTTAATAAATAAATTAATGAAATTTTCTTTTGAAATGCAAAATAGATCAGTCTGAAGTTATTACACCCCCCACCCCCTCAAAAAAAAAATTGAATAAATAAACTAGAAACGCTTATGGATGTAAGTATGCTTTTACTATACTGGGTGCACTGTGCTCCACCCAGGATTTTTTTCTGTATATCCCACTGCCCCCATTTACTGTATAAACCAAAAACCACATTTTCAAAAATATGTACAATTTAGTATTAAATTTGGTGGGCCCCATAATTTTGGGGGCCCTGGGCAAGTGCCCCACTTGCCCATGCGGAAATCTGGGCCTGCCGATAAGTTACAGATTTCAAGCCTGTGGCGGGAGTGACAACAACAAGCAAATCAAATCAGAGAACAGGAAGATATGTCAGCCCAGGATTTTTCTTTGACATAGTAGTCATATACTAACATAAGGGGAAGTCTTTATTTCTGGATATTTATATATAAATTCAGATATATATACTTACTTCTCCATATTATCATAACATTGCCAAAGTGTTTTAATGAAGTGGTCAAGATTCAACATTTAGGACCTAAATTTAGAAAGAATATTTATTGAGCAGTCAACTCCTTTTCAACGTATGTAAATAAATAAAATGGGATATAAAGTGATCTAGAGTAATATACTACATTTTAAGGAGTGTAAGACATGTTTCCGGAACTTTTAGAGCAGCCGAGGCAACCATCTTTTTGAAATCTTCGTAAACCTTAATAGTACTGAAACGATAGTTTTTCTTTAGCAATAAATTGTCTTTTTCTATTTTTGGTATTTTAAAAATAAAACTTTTAAATATAAACAACAGGCTTATTCAAAAAGAATTTTTTTTGAAAATATTGGTAATCCTGTAATTTGATGGAAGGACTGTAACATTAGGGTATTGTTTAGGTTTACAATTTGGATCCCAGAAAATTATGCTTATTATGAATATATATTACATGCTTAATTTTTAGAAAGTACTTAGTACTGCAAAACAAAGTGTACTGCATTTAATAAAATGCATTTTTGTGATGAAATTGCAGTTTGAATTCGAAAGTTTTGAGACTGGTTAAGATAATCTTTTAAGAAATCTGTAAAAGAAAAGTAAAATCGCAAATATTTACTGTTCACTAGAGTGTTTCTTAGCAATTTTTTTTTAATTCCTGAACTAATCTAATATTTCCACAATATTATTTTTAGTGTGTCATCTAATAAAGCATGAAAGCCTAATGAATTTCAAATGAACATTCTTGACTTGATTACTTAAGGAAGGAATTATACCAAAATATAGATTTTCTAATTCAATGAAGTTTAAAGTCTTTGACAATAACATATTCAGTTTTGGTTGCAATTAATTTGGGTAACCCCTGAAAGAATCCCACAAGAGTTTTATCTTTTTGGTTTATTGGTATCTTGTCCTTGAAATAATTTTCAAAGCCATTTTTATATCTTTGATGGCTACAAAGACCTCTTTAATTACTTATTTTATAAACTATTTTTTTAAACTCATGGCATAAACATTTAATAATTTGAGAGAATTGAAATGCTGTAGAAGATAATGATAATGTCAAAGGTTGTTTGTTTACGAGATTGCTTCTGGGCAAATTTTTTATTCCTAAACTAATTTGATGCTTCCATAGTTTTTAATTTTTAATAGAATAAATAGTTTTTATTTTTAATAGAATAAAATAATTTTTAATTTCGTGAGACTCATGTTAGCTGATAAATTAACTTTTAATATAGAAATAGCCCGAAGATTTTCTCCCATTAAACATCGGAATATCTATACAAAGCCAGGTTTGAGTTTTTAGAGTTTGCAGAATGATTGCACCATTACTGGTATGCAAATGGTATTTAGAAATTTAGATACAACCTATTATACTAGCGTCAAATAACGTTTGAAGTGCATTATTTTAACACTTTCAGTTGATTTATTGTTTTTTCCATTTTTTTCTTATGTAAGTTTACAAATTTCAAACAAAAATTTAGAGTGAAATAAGAAACGTATTTAAATAAAAAATCATTCCACGTTAGAGAATACAACCTTCATTACGAATCGAACACTTCTTTAAGGATCTAAACCTTATTTTTCAAGCGATTTTTGATACTCGTTACTTAACTACATTTACTTAAATTTTAAAAAAAATTACTTTAAAAAGGGAAGCTTTAAAATCTCCCATTTTTTATACTGACTATTATCCCTATTGGCTTTATTTCAATACAACGAAGAGGCAGAAAATGGATAATGTGTCTAACATCTCCTAACTCTGAAAAGTTACCAGAAAACATTGTTGCATTGATTCAGTATTTATATCAATAGACATTTCCGTACATTAATTCTTTAATTTTCAACTTATTAGAACTTAGTAGGCATGTAAAAGTTACCAATATAACATGAAAGAATTCGCAAAAATTACGACAAACAGCTCGTTAAATATGTCGTTATGTAGAGCAAATCATTACTTATCATAAACACAACTACTTTGTTCTACTTAGTTCTATTTTGAATTTCGATTTTCGTACCCTTAATTGGTCCTCCGCATCATACTAATGATGTAATTAAGGTTGTTAGCTGCTATAAAGCACAAAAGTGCTGAAAATTAACTCATGATGAACGCTTTAACAATGACCTGAAGCTTCAATGAATCAAGGAGGCCCTATTTTTAAACAAGAACAGTAAAAAGAAGGATTTTATCTTATGCACCCTTTCAGGCAAACATACTGCTCATGATTCTAAGAATTTTTGTCTCTCGAACTAGTTATACATTATTAGTATTTTCAGTTATAACTAGTATTCCCCTCTGAAATAAATTTCATTTTACATGTATGACAAAACTAAGTAATATTTTATATGCGCCACACAAATGTACACCAGCCTGAGTAAATAAAATTTAACATCACATATTTTACTAATTAAAAAGTTGATTGACTTCAGCTTATTTACATGTGATCTATTTCTGTATAAGACTCATTCTTTCTAGATAGACATGGGTAGGATAGAGAAGATATATTCTTGAACAAATTTGTAAAATATAAACTGGAAATTAGGGCTTGTGGCGGCCCAGTGGTACAGCGCGCTGGTTTTTGGTGCTGAGGGTGCTCAGATCGAATCCTGGCATCGCGCCACGAAAAATGCCTCCGTTCGTGTCGTCCCTTCATAGGGGGTAATGCTGCCCGCCTATATGGTGCCCCCACAATAAAATGGACTGTAAAGTTGCGGCGTGGTATAGGCGAATGTCGCACGACAAGTGCCTCCGCATTGGGGAAAAAAACTGGAAATTAAGGGTTGGGTGTTCTCTTTATTATAAATTCTTCAAAATGATTAAATGTTTCACCTTATCGAGATCTTCCTTGAACTTGAAACTACAGTGTTTTGGCCTGTAGAGTTGCTATCCTGTCTTGCAGTATGAGGCTTGAACCAAGACAAGACTGGAATTTTAGGTAATAAATTTAGTATTTAAACCAATATCCAGTAACAATAAATGAGGTAGAGTAATATTTAGCTTAAAATAGAAAGCTCTTTCTCCAGACTTCATTGGGGAATAAACAAGTGTTAAGTTAAAATGTAATACTGCTGTTAAGATAATAAGTTTGACTTACACTAACACTTTATATAATTCCTATCAAACGGACATTTAAAAAAAAGATTTTTCACTCCTCTTGAAAAATGTTAGGCCATTAAAAAAATAATAAATCTTATAAACATGCGAAGATTAACAAACAAATCTCCCCCTCTAAGATACTGCAGCATTTTTGCAACTGCAGACACTTATTTCTAGCGATAAAGTATTTTACAGCATAAAATATTGATTTAAAAAGGTACGTATAACTTCGGTTTATGCATTTTAATAAATTAACTGATGATTATAATGAATCGATTACCTAAGGCTCTTGTAATTACATCACGATTTTCTGATCATCGACCTTGACGTATGCCCTAATTCCCATGGCCTCTATACAATATGATGTTGAAATGGATGAATAGATAATATGAGTGTATAATTAATTTACTGTGCAACTATGCATGGGAAATGGTTAAAAATTCCTCACTCTAAGTGGGAATTATAGTACAATTTATTCATTTTTGTTCGTCACGTAAGCACTGAACTTTTTTTGAGAGCTTTATCTAATAAAATGTATAAATGTTGGAAGAGAGGGAATATGAAATAGCTTTAGAAAAGGCGATGTTGATTTTCAGTAACTGCTGAAGAATTAAAAAAACAGCAGGAAAAATAATAAAAACTACTTGATTAATTTTACAAATACTAGTTGCAATGAATATACCAAAATTTTTATATTTTAATTATAAACATTATAAACGATCTTTATGACATATAAAATTTAAAATTAAAGTTACCTTAAAATTTGCCATGATTTTAGTTTTGAATAGTGTCTCTTTTATCATTGTGGTCATCTGAACCCCAAATTGGAACAATGTCAATAATACTGACACGAGTGTTTTGAACATCTAGTCAAGACGGAGGATATGTCCTCACAACTTTTGAAAGCTTTAGCATAAATAAAATTTAAAAAACAAATTAAAAAAATTAGGATTCAAATATTTTACATATATAGTTCAAAAGTATATATTCTTTCATGGTATAATTTTTTTTTTAACACGTATTAACAAAGGTTAAATTTATTACAACCTAAATCAGTTAGAACTTGTGCACACACATTCTAATACATATGATTAGAATAACTGGAATCTAATCATACGCATTAAGATACGTTTGTAGAAGTTTAACGCGGTTTGATAAAAAGTGATTCACTTGCAGATTGATCCCAAAAGCAGAGGAAATTTTCTCAGATCAAACATTTTAGAACTAAAAAAATCGAAAGAAAACAGTAACAAATGGATTTGGATTTGACATGACTGTAGAACTATCCTATAATTCATACAACAGCGTTGCAAAAAGTAAATGAATATGTTCAACATTCTATACTTTTTCCCACAAGGTCAAATCATTTATAGTATTAACTTATTTATCATTCTAAGTTTGGTTAGCCCTTAAAGAGCCTAAGAGTGTTACACTTTAGAGCGAATCACTTTAAATAATACGATTATTAGCCTCACTGAAGATAAGAAAGCTTAAACTCATAAATGAGTTCATAAAGCGACTAAATGATTTGACAATAATTTTATTCTCTTCCCTAACAGTAGAACTAACATTGTTGTCTTTTTGACCCGATTTTTCTGTTAGGAAGGTTATAGTAATTAGGGTTTATCGGTTGATTTAATGTTAATCGGGCAAAGTCATCGGTGGACATACAATAATTCTGAAGAACGAGTCATGTAATGCATCATCATATTTCTTGTACGTCGAAAGTTACTGGCATTATTACTACGTAAAAAGAACGCATAACACCTAAAATGTTCCAATAACTTTACTGCCAACAGGAATATTTACTGGATTGTAGCTCCCAGTAAATAAATCAAATCTTTCATGGATAGTACAGGATTATTTCCTTTAATTAAAGACTTTTTTTTAAGTGTTTACTTAGAATTCCGGCATTCGGAACCAAATTATGAGGGTTCCAGTGTCGCTTTTAAAATGGATATTTGTAGCCTTTCAGAATCGGCTTTAAATTGCAGGCTCCAGACTGAGTAGCTTCTCATATAGCGACTGTAGCATTATTAATCAAACCAAACCAAAATGAATCACATCTTTTCTAAGATTTACTATTTCATATGCATCAGGGCTTTAAGAAAAGACTTATTGAACATCATTTGGCAGATTTTACAAATATTTATATTTACTAAATGGAAATAGCTGAAGGAGGTATTTAACTGATTTTATTAAGGTGATATGATGTTAGAAATGTTCACTAAAAGCATTTTCAAAAAAATTTAAGTTTCTAATAACTAAAAGCACTTACAATCATCTTGAAGGAATTAATATCGGATGAACTGACCTCTATAAGCAATAATATATTATTCTGGGATTCCTAAATTCCTGTACTCAAAATGGTCTTTGAAATATTCTGGATTATAGACTCTGATCCATGGCACATTATTATAGGTCCGTGAATTGTACAGTTAGGAGGGAAAGGCCCGCATATTACATCCTTGTTTATATATTCCCTTGTATCAAAATTACAGTATTTTCATGTTTAGGTATTTTCTGTTAGAGGAATTATGACATCATAACAACTTAATGAAAGCTCTTTACTAAATTTAATATTAACTGATGTCTTAAAAGTAGTAAATTGTGCCATATTTCATACATCTTATCAATTGTCTAAAAATATATTCCAGACTCACAAAGGTTGCTTAACTCATTGTATAAACTTAAATATTATTCCGAGTAGATGTTACATTTCCAAGAAATAGGAGAAATTCATCAATTTTTAAATGTTTTCAGGTTACATATTTTCACTGCATTTTGTATTATCTAAATTTATAACTTCAAACCTTATATGAAAACGATATAGTTTTTCTAAAGTAAAATTTTGTCATTTCACTTTTTTTAATCTTATTTCTAATCTACGTTTAGGGAAAAAAAAATTTTACTGATTTAAATAAACAGTTTTTAAAATAATTTTAAGTGATCTAGTTTCATTCACTTCTACATTGTATTTTCTTTTAAAATTCCTGAACAATACCCCGGAGATATCTAGAGATTAAAATCATGCTTGCATGCCTAAGTTTAAATTAGCCCATTACCTGTTTGTTTGTATTTTGCAGCATAAAGGATGCATTCATTCAAGTACGCAAAATTTTCTTGGAGACATAAATTAGAAAAGCTTACGTACTTAAATAATTTAATATTAAACTTTACTTTGAAGAAAGAACTCTCCAGCAACCATATTCAAATCTAAATTTCTGGTATTTACAGCACTTTTGTTAAAGCTTGAAGGCCAGTAAATTTAGGTACACTGACCTCAAATATATTAAACGAAAAATTAATTTATCAATATATTTTTATAATAAGAAACCATATATGTCCGTATAAGACATGCTAAGCAATACTTTAAAATTGTTACAAATTATTTTGGAAATACCAAAACAGCATTAAAGCTTATATAAATAAAACGTTTTTGGAAATATTTTTAATGTAACTCAAAGAAAAAGTTATAATCCAATTAAACCATTTTGTAGCCATTCATTTACTCATTTCAAACTCAAGGGAACTAACAATTTTAGTCTTTTCCATAAGTAGCTCACAATTTCCAGTTTATACAAGTACAAACTATTAGTAATGTCCAGAGGATAACTAAACTATTGTACTAAACTAAAACAATATGAAAGTCAGCATTTTCGAGGCATATTGTTGTTGTTGTTGCTTATGCCACTTGACCGACAGCAACATCAGATCAAGTCCTCTGGGCTATGGGCGATAAAGGTGCGGCTCCTGTTTTGACTGGCACCACAAGGGTCGGAGTCCAAATTGGCCAAAGGACTAGTCCCGTAATTTTGTACCGAGTCAAGTGACGAGACCAGAACACTTGATCCCGCCCCTCCAGAGGTAAATCTGAGAACTTGGAGGAAATTGCAACTACGACAGATTTTACGTGCCCCAACCGCCATTAGTGTACACGGCAGTGGATTTGTCAGAGACGAGCATCGAACCAGTGACTTTTAGTTCACTAGCCCGCTGCTCTTGCCAACTGGGCCACTGCGCCCGTGGCATTTTCGAGGCATGGTTTATGTAGCCGTGACTGCAGATTCCTTTCTGTTTAGTCCTCGTGTTCCAAAAGATAACAGAAGGTCTCAATAAACAACCGACTAAATGATGAGTGATATAAACAAACAGTATATATATTCTCCTTTAAGGCTTGATGCAAGAAAAACCGAAACTGAATTCAGGCAAAAACATGAATCTCCATTGACTTCTGATATCTACAGCCTTGTAGCAAACAGTAGATAACTTCTTCATTCCCTAATGTTGAAATAGCTCTGCATGTGCTTACGTGGGCTTGGTGATAACTATTGCGACTGGAAAAAGGAGTTTTTCCAAGATGAAACATTTGAAAAATGCATACAGATCGACAATGGGACAAAAAAGACCCAACATACTTGCTCCGGGCCAAACTGAAAATGATAATCTAAAAGGTTAACAATTTTCCAATGTTTTTGAGAAATATGTTTCCAGGAAATTCCACAAAGCAAATGTTTAAATTTTAGCTGTTGTTAACTTCGTAAGAATAAATTTTATTTCGTCTTTAACTTCTTTTTTCCTCTTTGAAAATACAGAGTGATGCAAAAGTCTGTTGACATTAGCCGTTATTAATCTCTTCGGTGACCAAAGAAGTAGCAATGGCCGGAGTCAACAAATAACAAAAACGGCAACAGATGACATAGTCACATTGAAGATAATTATATATCAATAAAAAAGAGAAAATATAAAGAGGTAGTAATATAAAGACGTGGGATATTAAAATGAGAATTTGTCTAGTGACTTATGCCATATCCGATGTTACTGGGTGCTTCATAGTACCCTAGCCCAGGGGTCTACAATGTCTCTATCCAGTCCTGCCACTGACGTTAAATGTATACAAAAGAATAATTTATTCAAAGATTATACGTACATTGAATGATATAGAATCAAAATGTTACTCATTTGAACCCAAACAAAATTACTCAACGTGCTAATAATATGTATCATTTACTAATTATATTGCTACATCAAAAAGTCAGTGGGTGTCTATAAGGTAATTCGAACGAAACCTAAATGGTTTGATAAAGTTGACAGTTGAAATAAAGAGGTTTAAATCCCGAATTTTTTTTTAAATTTCTGTAACGAACCTGTAAGCTATTCAGTGGATGATCCGAAATCAAACTCACAAAACCTTTTTAAGCCCCATCTAAAATCAATTAATTTTAGATGGTGCTTGAAGAGGTCACATATTCATAAGCATGTTTAGAGTCTGTACACATTACATAATGTTAAAAATGACATGATTAGGACCTATATATAAATGTAGAGACCCACCTACATGTTTGAAGAGGTCACATATTCATAAGCATGTTTAGAGTCTGTACACATTACATAATGTTAAAAATGACGTGATTAGGACCTATATATAAATGTAGAGACCCACCTACATATATGGGTCTCTGATTTTTTTTTTAATCGAAAGATATGCTATTTCATTCTTGTACATAGTTTTTTTTGCTTATTTAGCTCTGGTATAGCAACAGATGACAGTAGCGCATGCTCCCCCATTCGAACAACTATATTATTTTCCCGCAAATTAGGCCTTTTTTAAGCAAATATATGGTTGAATAACCCTATTAGGCTTATTATATTTACTCCATACTAAGCATAAAACATTCGATTTCCTAGCACATCAAAACCACAGAGCTTTCCTCTTTCTTGTAATGTTGAAAGCAATGTATATAGTTCTACGCATGCATTGTGACTTGGTGTACTTAAAACGGCCCGTTTTAATTTTTCCTTCATGATGAATTTGGTAGTACGTAAAATTTTTTCTTCATGTGGTCCTTCAATGATTATCATAATCTGCAAATGTACCTCTAATATCCCTAAAGACTAGTGTAACTAATTTGTACTTGTCGGATATTTTCTTAAATTATAGTTAGATATTAGTAACGCAAAGATGATGAGTGTATCACCTTTGTTTTACTCACCAGAATTCGACTGGAAATTTATCACTTGCGTTTTCACATTAAACGTAAAGACTTTCTGTTGCACTTTAAAGTTGGAGCATCTGAAAAAATTAAACCATACATATATGATAGGAACACATAGTTTCTTATATTAACAATAACAAACTAGAATAGAAATAGTTTTAAACTAATCAATGTAGTTGTTCATCAAATCAGAGAGCATTTTGATTGTCTCTATGAAGAGTTCCCAAAAGAGATCATTAAACTCTTTCATATAATAGAAGAAAAAGAGATCATTAAACTCTTTCATCATTAAACTCTTTCTAGAAGAAACAACATAATTTTCCAGAAAAACTTTGTGGAAGTCTCTGAAAAATTCTTTTGCATCCCCTACGAATCAAAGGGTATATATCAAAGAGTTTAATGATCTTAAAATTTGTGAATTCCATATACAGGCAATCCCATATAATGCTTCCAAGCCTGATGAAGAACTATATTAATTGGTTCAAAATTAGCTGGCATTTATTTTGGATTTTAAGAAACCGCATATTCCTGATATGAGATTCCATAAGTTTCTTGTAAGCCATACAAATATGCTTAGGGTCTAAAACAAAATTGTTTGCTCTACATCAATCAATAATTCTTGAGCTTTATGGGAAAATCGTTTAAGTCATTTTTCTTTACAAGAATATACCAATTTCCGATACACTTTAGAAATGGTAGGAGCTCATAACTTGTTCTCAATAAACTAGAGGTAAACTTCTACTTTTCAAGAGATTTTTTTTCTTTTTTGGGTTTATATCCAATAATGTTTTTGAGAAGCAAAAAATCAAGATTTTGAATGTGAAATCACTTAAAAATTCATGCTGTCTCTACATTTCTTGGTCATTAAGCGAACTGATATTGAATTATGCGGTGTTCATACACAGTCTGATTTATTTAGAGTCAAGGTAATTTTGTAGAGAAAACAAACAAATTTAAATGAAGTACAAAATCTGGTGATAGGGTTGATATTTAAAAATATTTTTTCTTTGATTACTATCACTGTAACCTCGAAAAA